>BRDA01008201.1:6265-18765 GCA_036984385.1 Crenuchus spilurus | reverse complement strand
CCCTCATTATCATTTCTGCCCTCACATCCTGGACATCACCTCTTCCAGTCACTCCCCTCTGGAAGAAGACTCACAACAATCAAAACCAGCACAACACGGCAGGCAAACAGCCTCTTCGTCCTTAGTGCTGTAGAGCTCCTCGACAACAGTAGTGAACTGAGCTTCCAAATTTCAAGTTCAAGTTCCCTCCCACAGTCCAAAAATATGGAGGTTAGATTGTCCATGTGCGTGTGTGTGTGTGTGTGTGTGTGTGTGTGTGTGTGCATGTGTGCACCCAGTAATGTGCTGGCACCCTGCCCTGTGCCCAGTGAGGGGGTAAGGGACTAACCGTGACCCTGGTAAGGATTTAGCGGGTGGGATGATGGATAGATGGATGGATGGAGACTAGTATTGTTACGTTGTCTGGCTGAGAGAGAGGAAGGCAAGCAAAGGTGTCAAAAGTATTTACACTTATGACTCAGGTAGAAGTACAGATACTAGTGTTTAAAAAGACTTTTATAGAAGCTGAAGTATCAACTTAAGCTTTTTACTCAAGTAAAAGTACAAAAGTTCTGGTTTCAAAACTACTTAAAGTGTAAAAGTAAAAGTAATGTAAGGAGAACAAATGACAAAACTTAGGCTGTGCCACAGGGGCATATAGTGCACTACCCCCCCACCCCCAAAATACATTTTATCTAAAAGCCGTAATGACTATAATGTTATATTAAAATGGTAATGTTGAATTTTTTGGGATGTTCTGGCTCCCTGTTTCAGCTGCATATCTGCCCCTTAAAAATGAAAACATTTTAGTAATTTTAAAAATATTAGAGGCCATATATGTGTAGTACTGAGCTTACTGGAGAGTGATGAGACACGTGACGTGCAGGTGTGATGGATCGCTTACCAATAGGGTATCAGAATGGTATATGTTTATACTTATCATCCAACCACAGTCACATTCACTCTTTCTGGATGGTTCAGTTTATCTGGAGAGGATGTTTTATAAATGATGACTAACCCAAATGAAATAGAAATAACGAGGCTGTTTTTAAAATGTAAGGAGTACACTGTGTGCACAATTATTAGGCAAGTCTTATTTTTGAGGATTATTTTAATTAATCACAAACTACAGTGCTCTTGGTTAATCCAAAATGTCAATAAACCTCAAACATGAATGTTTCATAAAGTAAAAGTGAAGTTTGGGCTTTCTTTAGAGAATATCTGTATGTGCACTATTATTAGGCAGCTATTACTATTACTGTGCAGAATTATTATGCAGCTAAATGAAAAACACACATTTTCACATGTGACTTTTTTATTTTCATCTGTTCAAGTGAGAATTATAAACAATCAACTCCGATCCTTCCAATACGCATTTCTGACATATAACAAAAAAGATCACTGACCAATATGACCCTTCTTCTCAATAACAGTGATAAGTCGGTCAGTTTCTTGATCAGTTGACGATCAATTTTTTGTGCAGCAGCAACCACAGCCTCCCAGACACTGTTTAGAGAGGTGTTCTGTTTTACTTCACTGTAAATCTCCCGTTTAAAAATTACCCACAAGTTCTCAGTTGGGTTCAGGTCAGGTGAGGAAGGGGAACACGTCATACATTTTTCATCTTTAATGCTTTTACTGTCCAGCCATGCAGAGATGTACTTGGATGCATGTGATGGAGCATTGTCCTGCATAAAAATCAGTCTTTCTGAAAGATGCAGACTTCGTCCTGTACCACTGCTTAAAGAAAGTGTCTTCTAAAACTGGCAGTAGGCTTGGGGGTTGATTTTGACCCCATCCCCAACCCAAAAAGGACCAACCAGCTCATCTTTAATGATACCAGCTCATACCAGTACCCCACCTCCACCTTGTTGGTGTCTGATTACTGATCCAGCATGGGCCCGTCCATCTGGTCCATCAAGAGTCACTTTTTTCATCGGTCCATAAAGCCTTTGAAAAATCTGTCTTCAGATATTTCCTGGACCAGTCTAGACGCTTCAGCTTATGTGTCTTGTTCAGTGGTGGTCGGGTTTCAGCCTTTCTTACCTTCGCCATGTCTCTGAGCATTGACCATCTTGTGCTTCTTGGTACTCCAGGAAGATTGCAGTTCTGGAATATGACAGAACTGGAAGATAATGGATTCCTGGTAGCTTCACGCTTGATTCTTTTCAAATCCCTGGCAGTTAATTTTAGGGGTGCAGGAAAAAATCGCTTTGAGCTCGAATCGCGTTTCTAACATTGAACGATTCAGAATCGATTCTCGTTTTCAAAAAATCGATTTTTTTTGAGGGTGCAGATCTGCCTTCTCAGCCACCGTAGTGCTAGGCAAAACAAGGAAGCAGCGTGGACTATGTACAGGCATGCAAGCCAAGCCGCGGTCTTTGAAAGCAACCATTTGGAAACACTTCAGATTTTATCATCAACCCGGCCCGGGTAAGAAAGGGCTTGACGTGACTCAGGCGATTTGCAGAGATTGCAACGGTAAAGTAAAGTATTTCGTTTGGATTTGAAAGAATTTGAAGAAAATCAATTTGTGAACCCAAAAATCGATTCTGGATTGATTCGTTCAATTCCCAGAGATTCGCAGCCCTAGTTCATTTACGTCTTTTTTTCTCAACACGTGTCTTGTGACCCTGTTGACTATTTGCAACAAAACGTTGATGGTTCTGTGATCACGCCTCAATATATTAGCAATTTCAAGAGTGCTACATCCCTCTGAGAGACTTTTGGTCATTTTTGACTTTTCAGAGTCAGTTAAATCTCTTTTTTTGGCCCATTTTGGCCTAAAGAAAAAAGCTGCCTAATAATTGTGCACACCTTGAAATAGGGTGTTGATAGGCCAAACCCTCCCTCATTACACAGACACACATCACCTGCTATGCTTAAATCCATTAAGCATTCAAGTTTAGCCAGCTTGGAGTTACAAAATATGCCTAAAAATGATAATACGGTCAAAACACTCACTTGCCTAATATTTGTGCACACAGAGTAGAAAGTACTGATAACTGCATGAAAATGTAAGTAAGTAGAAGTAAAAAGTCTGAAAATATTGACTAAATGAATAAAGTACAGATAACCAAAATTTCTACTTAAGTATAGTAACAAAGTATTTGTATTTCATTACTTGACCCCTCTGAAGGCAAGCATACTCGCCGAAATAAACACTATACAGAAAAGAACAAGCAGCGTAGACATGAATCACACTGAACACACACAATGACACTGACCCTGATATTTGAGAGGGAGACATTACAAAAGGTTCCATCAAAAATAGGTTCTAACTGGAATTAACAGCATCTCTTGTCCTGACATATACACATTAAATTATTGCATAGGTCATGATGCTCATGATGCTCAAAATTGGGATGCACTCACATTCATGCTTCAAACACTTTGACTTTGATCAGTCAGGAATAGATCTCAGAGGTGTTGGAACTGGAAGTGTTACCTTGTCTACAGAAGTCTTGCTTCCATACATTTGCCACACATGAGGGGGAATGTGGATACAACAGTGTATTTATAACCACCAAAACTTCAGAATATAGTGAAACCTCCACACTCACGTTTGGTGGAAGTGGTAGATCTCCTGCATGTTGCCAAACAGCACATCCTTCTTGTTCTGCAGGACTGTAGGGATGAGAGGAGCCATGGCAGGGTTATCCATCTCTGCAGCATAGCCCTGAAGCACATAAGAGACTCATTTATAATGTGGTCCATACTGCCTGACCCTTAAAGCTGTTTTGCCTTTGCTTCTGATTCACTAATGTGAATATTAAAAAATGTTATTTGTGTGTAACGCTCTATTAGTAGTCTGTTCATACCTGTAAAACACACAGAAGTTCCTCCACATAGGCTCTTTCTGTCTCCAGCAATTCATTCATTACATGCCTGCGGTCACACAGATGAAAAGCATGCAATGAACTGAGGGAAACCAGAGAGAACTCACCAGCTTTTGTCTATGACTATTAACCCTTCACTCAGAGATGGAAAAAGAAGATGTTTGAGGGACAGATAAGCACACACACTGCATCCTTATAGCATCTGTCATATATATTTCGAGTGGTACCTTGATGCTCTGCTGCAATTAGAATGGGCACGACTGCCTACCAATACCTCCCGTCACTTAATAAGACTAACAGCATAATTCCCACAGCAATTACACAAATTGCATTCAGTGACAAAGTCAGGATATTGGATGATCATCATCCCACCTCATCACCAAGACTCCAAATCATTTCAAAGGTAATGGATGGCACACCATTATTGCAGAGAAGATCACAGCTCCACAGCTCAATGTTGGGGGCTTTATACCCCTCTAGAACACTGGCATTAGACATGGTTCCAAAATGTTAATGTTTATCTGCTCCAGAGAGTCTTTTTCTTTTTCTTTTTTGTCCATTTTTATCCCCTTCCCAATGTGGTAGTAGCCAATTAACCCATCCCATCCACTAGGGGGATCTCCCCATCACTTTGCACTGTCCCTGACTCTAGGAGGGTGAAGACAAGCACAAGCCTCCTCCGTTGCATGTGATACAATCACCACCTCTTTTCAAACTACTGCTGATACATCGTCACTGGGGAGCTTGGAGGAAAGCGCAGGATTCCCAGCTCTGGACCAATGGACCAATCAGTAGCCAGTGGACATTGCAATGTGTGAGTGATAGAGAGAGAGAGAGCGCCATCTACCCGCCCAGAGAGAGCACTAACAATTTTTGCTCTCTTGGGCTCTGGCTGTTGATGACAAACAGTATGACCAGGATTCTAACTCACGATCCTCTGGTCATAGTGTCAGCATCTTAGCCTGCTGAGCCACTTGGGGGCCCCAGCAATGAGTACAATTGAAAGTAACTGCATGCATTCATCAGAAGGGGTGCCCAAGAACATTTGGACACACAGTGTATGTAGTTCAGTTGTGTATGTGTTACATAGCCAAGCTACATTAAATGTAAATGAAAGCTAATAACGCAACTCAGATTCACTGAGTGTACTTAAAGTGTCCAGGTAAAGTGTGGTTTAGTGAGTCTAGCCCAATTTTATACTGACCTGCGGAGGACAGCCAGATTTTCCTCTTCATCAGACACAGAGGCAGTCCGGCTGCTGGCTTCGTTCTGCTCAGAAAACACCTACAAACAGTAGGGAGCAACACTTTAGTAGAGTCATCAATTCCAAGTCTTCAGGGCCTTTTAGTTTGTCTCCAACAAACAAAGGCATGTTAACCATGAGATAGTAAAAACACGACATGTCTTACTTCATTGTGGTCACTGTTTCTCTCAGCATCTTTACTGGCACAGCTCTGTTCACGATTCCGAAGAGCTGAACAGAGAAACAGTTGATTTGACTTCTTTTACAGACATATGCCTAATCAGACTGTAGAGCTTTGAGTCATTCTTCTAACTGGACTGTGTTATTTAGAGCAGGGGTGTTAAAGTCCTGTCCAAGAGGGCAGCACAGTTTTCTCTGCACTGATGCTAATCTCTGCATTACCTGCAGAGCTGAATCAGGTGTTTTGTGCAGGAATCTGGCCTTCCAGGACTAGAGTTTGACATTCCTGATTTAGAGTAAAGAAGAGATGCTGAGAATCTGACCTGGGGAGGATGGTGGTGACTTGATGGCTTCAGGCGTAGGAGCTACTGGTTGGACTGGGCGAGTCTGCTTGGCTGATAGCTTCTTCAGGCTCAGTCGCCTTTTTTCAAACATCTCCTGAAGCAAAGTTCTCTTTTCAAAAACTCGCTTGACCTGTTCCTATAACACAAAACACACACACGCAAATATATATATATACTGTATCTACATTAACATCCCCAGTTTTATATGATCTCCCTAATCTGAAAGGATGGAGACTAAAATCACCAGAGGGATGTATTTATGTTTGAGGTTCAAATATTTTATCATCATTCTTGTTTTATTGGTTCCTAAATCTGCAGATAAAGTACTATTATACTGTGACGATATACTTGTATGGTACATATAGTCTGATGGTCTTGTGTCTTAGCAGGGTCTGCAGTGTGTGTGATCCTCACCTTCAGTTCATCATTCAGCACACTCTCGTACTCTATCCAAACTGCATCCAAGTTCCACTGCTGACTCTCACTGGCTGCCTCTAGGTAACCCTCTAGCTCCTGCAGAGCAGACTCCGCCCCCTCCTGTGACTGACACTTGTCAAGCGGTTGAGAGGCCAGCATATAAATACCATCATCACACCATTTACACACCTGAGAGACCGAAAGAGTGTGTGTGAGAGAGAGAAAGAGAATACATGTACAGAATATACACTCACTGGCCACTTCATTAGGTACACATACTTTGTATCTGCACTCATTCATTATACATGTGAGTTATTTTTAGAATTGAGCATACAGGCGCTTTTAGTCTGTCTGTTTCTCTGTATACTTTTTTAGCCTCCATTCATCCTGTTCATCAATGATCAGGACCCCCAAAGTGCAGGTATTATCTGAGTGGTGCATCATTCTCAGCTCTGCATTCTCCACATCTGACACATCATCAGTGTTGTGTTGGTATGAGTGGATCAGACACAGCAGAGATGCTGGATATTTTAAACACTGTTACATCACTGTACACTCTATTAGACACACCTACCTTGTTGGTCCACCTTATAGATGTAAACTCAGAGAAAGGAGCTCATTGGTTGATGCACAGTTTTTGTTGGTCCTATAGATCTTAATTGGTGGTCACGTGATGCTGCTGGCTGGATAGTTCTGGTTTTTACTACACCAGTAACAACATCAGCATCTCTACAGCATCTGATCCAATTGTACCAGCATAACACACCACCACCACTTCACTGCCACTGCAGGGCTAAGATTGATCCACCACCCAAATAATAGCTGCTCTGTGGGGGTCTTGAACATTGAAGAAAAGGATGAAAGGAAGTATACAGAGAAACTACAGCCTGTAATTGTTGAACTACAAAGTGGTCCTATGTGGTCAGTAGAGCACCTACAGTGGCTTACAAAAGTATTCATATCACTTGAACTTTTTCACATTTTGTCACATTTAGTCTCAGTATAAATACACCTGTTCTGTGAAGGCCTCAGTGGTTTGTTAGAGAACACTAGGGAACAAACATCATCATGAAGACCAAGGTCACAAGACCAGATCCCTAATCACCAGGCCATGACTGCTCCCAAACATAAAGAAGGTGTTTCAACAGATATGGTCCAGAACATGGACACCCAATCCTGGTCATTGGCGATCTATACCACCCTGCATAGTTGTGCTCCAACCATATCCTAACATACCTGATCCAGGTAATGAAGGATCTCAATACCAGACTCAGGTGAGTTGAATTAGAACTCTCCAGAATCAGGATGGTAGATCACCAGGACCAGCCCACTCCATTATAATGGAATATGTGTGTATTGTGTGTTCTCACACTCTGCAGTCTCTGATGGAGCTCCATGGCCTGCATTAGCAGGGTTCTCTTGGCTTTCAGCTCCTGTGGGAGTTTCTCTCTGACCCTCTTCAGCTCGGCACACTTCACCCGGACACAGTCGTCAGCATACTCACAGCTGTCAATCAAACCCTCGCCCTCAGACACCAGGGCCTTCGTCCTGTCCAGCAGCTCCTACAGGAAATAGGGCAAGGGGAAGAGGATGGTGAACTAGTGATAGAACAATTCATGCTAGAGGTAGAAAAATTAAAGCTTTTAAATTTTTTTGCCAATTTTCTCCTCTTTCCAATGTGGTAGTAGTCAATTAACCCATCCCATCTGCTAGGGGGCTCTCCACATCACATTGCACTGTCCCTGACTCTAGGAGGGTGAAGACAAGCACACACCTCCTCCGCTGTGTGATACAGCAACCGCCTCTTTTTGAACTACCGCTGATACACTATCACTGGGGAGCCAACGCGCTCGGAGGAAAGCGCAGGGTTCCCAGCTCCAAATGGACAAATCAGTAGACGCCTGAGCCAGCGGACAATTTTTGCTCTCTTGATGGCATACAGCATGACCAGGATTCAAACTCGTGATCCTCTGATGATAGTGTTAGCATTTTAACCTGCTGAGCCACACTGGGCCCAAATTCAAGCTTTGAAGGTTTGTGACCATCCATCTTCCTCCTGACCACATTCTTGAGTTTATCAGTGAGGTTCAGGTCTGGAGATTGGGCTGGACATTTGTAGGGTTCTCTTACATTTTTCCCCACCCCTGTATAATAGAAGGCCAATTATGAATGCATATGTATGTGGAGGCAGGAGACTTACATGGCCTTTCTCTTCCTGCTTGCTAAGCTCTTGGAGGAGATGTTCTGTGTGACTGGGGCTCATTCCTACATGAGACAAAGCTGTCAGTCTCTCGCTTGCTTTCTCCAGCTCCTCCCACACCTGTAAAGTTCCCACATCAACAGAGTTATTATAACCATCTCGTACTTCAACTCAATTAGTTGAGCAGATGTTTGAGTGTGTTTGACCTGCTGAACGTTATGCTCAAACTTGCGGAGTTGCAGACACTTTTCCAGCTTGTTCTGATGCTGCAGCCAGAATTCATCAAATGCTGTTGAGCTCTCGTTTAACTGAGATAACAACCTGAGACAGAGGATGAGAGAATAGAGCATTGCTATGGATACAGTTACTGGCCACTAACACGTTTCTTAGCTCCACCATGTGGTCTACAGCCTATTTGTTTGTGTTTGAGCTCCTCTGTCCCATCATCAAAGGTCAATTTCTGACCACAGCGTTGATCTCAGTTGGATATTTTTGAGGTTATCATCATTATAAACAAGCACCCTTGTAATACCATAATGGTAGAACCATGTGTTTTGAACACTACAAGGATAGCAGTACCAAAAACATGGTTTTACCATGGTAGTGCCATCATACAACCAAAGTGGTACCACAGCATATTTTTGTAAGGAACCACACATACTACCATGACCAAACAATACCAGCAGTGGTCCAACAAACAGGAGCTAAACACAAGAGATGTCCACAAACACTGTTGGTGCAGTTCTAGACTAACCTGTGCACTGTAGCCAGGTTCTCCAGTTGGTCTGGATTCAAAGTACTGTCTGGGTCCCTGTGCACCGGTTCTCTAATGTTCTCCAAGATCTTACGGCCTTGTACGAGAGCTCCCGCCATCTCTTCCTAAAGGGAGGAAGTTCAGTTGTAATTCTGTTGAACATGATGCTGAATAAAAATGCCACATTATTGTGATTTCGATGGAACATACCTTCATGCTCTCTCTCTTGCTGCTCTGTGTGTTAAGTAGATTGCTGGTTGCTATGGAGGAGATTGGCAGCTCAGTTTCTGCCAGTTCCCGACCAAAAGTCTGCAGTCTCTGCGCCATCCTCTTCACCGACACAGCAAAGCTCTCTATGTCCTGTATTCACAGGCACAGACAGAATATTGTGTGATGTTAAAAGACTAAAATGTGATTTGGACTGCATTGTTAGTTGTGACTATTTCAACTAATGAAGAAAAACAAATTGTAAAAGTGACTGAAAATTTAATTCCAAGAACACAACACTTGTTGATTTTCTTATTTTATAATTTTATTTCTTTATTTTTTTGCCAATTTTTGATCCACTTCCCAATGTAGTAATAGCCAATTAGCCCATCCCATCTGTTAGGACTCTCCCCATCACTTTGCACTGTCCCTGACTCTAGGAGGGTGAGGTCAAGCACAAGCCTCCTCCGTTGCATGTGATGTGGCCTCCGCCTCTTTTCCAACTACAGCTGATACACCGTCACTGGGGAGCCCAACGCGTACTGTGGCTGTGAATACAACAATGTTGTGTCTGTTTCCTGGATGGGATGTGTTCCAGTTGTCTCTGTATTATTTTTGTGTTGTATTACAATGTTGTGTCTGTATTATGGTCGTGTTGTGTTACAGTGTTGGTTCAATCCCCAGTCAGGTCATAGATGAAGTACCCTTGAGCAAGGCACCTAACCCCCGTTGTCAAAAGTTGAATCTAATCTAATGTTATTGCTGTCTTGTGCTAGTTGTGGTGGATGTGGGTTCTCACTGTGCGGTGTGATATCCAGGTCTGGTGGCAGTATTGTTGAGTGCCACCCAGTTCTTGGGTCAATTCATTCCGCTCTATATAAGAGTGCAGGTCAGCCACTGAGCTCAGCATGATAACCTACAACACACACAGATACACACACAAAATATATAAAAGTTACATTTTTATTTTTATATTACTGTTATTAACAATTTGTAATTCTTTATAATAAGTTTGGTTGTTTTCTTACATTTACTTTGATGTTCATTTCATTACAGACACTATGAAGTCAAAATATAAATTTTTAGTTTGGTCAACTTAATTTAATTTGTTAATATGCATCCATTGCTGTCACATTTTCAGACAGGCCACTCCAGTGCCTGTACCCTCTTCTTCCACAGCCATGCCTTTGTGATGTGTGCAGCATGTGGTTTTGCATTGTCTTGCTGAAAATGCCTGGACTTCCCTGGAAAAGATGTTGTCTTGAAGGCAGCATATGCTGCTTTAAAATGTCATTGTGCTTTTCTGCATTAATGGAAGTATCACAGAAGTGTTTGGGCTTGTTGCCACAGTGTGGAGTACATGGTGTTAAGGCTTCTTTGTTACACAGTAAAGTTTTATGTGGCATTTGTGAATGTAACTGTATTGCAGTGCTTCACAAATGTGTGCCGAAGTAATCCCTTACCTATGTGGTTATATCAGCTACTGAGGAAAGGTGGTTACTGATGCAGTGTCGTTTGAGGGACTGGAGTTCATGGGTGTTCAGCTTAGGCTTGCATCCTTGCCCTTTATGCACTGAAATTCCTCAAGATTCCTTAAATTGTTTTTAATGATATTATGCACTCTAGAGGGACAAATATGCTATTTCCTTCCAGTCTTTATTTTGTTTTTAAACCTTGCAGTAATTTTCTCATGCATTTGTTGACAAAAAAAGTCCTCTGCCCATCTTTGCTCCTCAAAGACTTTTGCCTTTCATCGCTACTGCTTTTGTACTAAATCATGATTACAATCACCTGTTGACATCACCTGTTTGAAATCACATCATTATTTATTATTTATTTCTTTAAACTTCAGTAGTAGCTCTAAATAACTTTTTAGACAAAACATGAAATATCTTGGGTCCATACTGTCTTAAAATAGATTTTCATTTGCATTTTCCATACTGTCCCACTTTTATCTTATACAATAAAATGTGCATAAATATTTAAAGATTTAAATGCACATATCAAACTGTGTATTTTTGATGTTGACATAAGACATGGTGCACAAAACCATCACAGACTGCTGAAACTTCACACTGGACATCAGACACCTCCAAATAAAATGCAAAATGACCGTTTTTCAGTAACATTTTATAATAACTTTCATCAATAAGTCAAGAATTAATGATTAATAACTGTGAACAAATCACTAGTTAATCATTAGTTAATGACTTATTAATGTCAACTGACATTTGTAAACATTTATTCATGTTCAAATTCTGGTGATCTAATGATACTTTTATTTATTACACAAATTTATAGTGTTACCCATTTTTCATACAGTTCAAATGTTTATTTGGGTTGTACAATAAACTTTATATGCATAAAATGTGCATAAATATGTTAAATATTTGTGCATTTTTGATGTTTTAGGGCTTTATTAGCCATTTAAGAATATGCTTCAGTTTTATATCATTATGCCACATCTCCAGTTGCTAAATTATTTATAGCTTCCAGCAGGAATTTCTTTTATTTTCACATTTTCAGCCAAAATTATTTTATAAAGATTTCACACTTACCGGCACTTTCATCTTGAAGTCGTCTTTGTGGAATTTGAAGAGGAAGTCTGAGAGTGTCCGCTGAAGAAGAGTACTTGGTCGAAGCACCAGAACCAACCGCAGGTTACCTGGGAAGTGGCCCTATGGGCACACACACATACACACACACACACACACGCACACACACACGCACGCACACACACACGCACGCACACACACACACACACACACACACAGCAAAATAACTGTTCATGAGGAACACAGGACATAATGTGTACTAGAAATGAATATGATCACCCATGGCTTGAATAACACTTACAGAGATACGCAGTAATGTTCCTTTAACACAGGCCCATCTGTCCTGCCGTCTGTCAATCACCACAATAAACCCCACCCCTGCTGCACTTAAACTGCAAGAAACAGAACACACACAGTGTCACTATGTATTATTTAGACCCTACAGCAACAGTAAGTCCTATATTTAGCTAAAGGTGACATACAGTGAGGAAAATAAGTATTTGAACACCCTGCGAATTTGCAAGTTCTGAAAAGGAGTCTGAAATGTTCATCTTAGGTGCATGTCCACTGTGTGAGACATAATCTAAAAGAAAAAATCCGGAAATCACAATGTATGATTTTTTAATAATTTGTTTATTTAATAATTTTTTAGTATGTAACACTAAAGGCCTAAAAAAGAAAATCTAATACAGAGTGTGTCACCTGTACGTGGATTCTACTTGTAAAGTCTGAGGAAAAGTCTTGAACGTTTAAGCGTCCCACAAGTTTATGAATAAAAGGAG
>BRDA01008200.1:0-10742 GCA_036984385.1 Crenuchus spilurus | reverse complement strand
TAGGGAGAACTCTTCATGCCGGTTATCTTATCCTGATTTGTTTATCCGGGGTACAGATTAGGGTCCGATCCCCCCATATTTTGGAAGGTCGTAACCTCGAACAAGAGCCGAGGTTTCACAGTCAGTGTTGCTTCCTAACTGGACAGGTTGGTTTCACAGAAGTGTGGTTGACTTGGAGTTACATTGTGTTGTTTAAGTGTTCCCTTCATATTTCATAACGAATGAACCAACAGAAATGGTCTTTTCATGTTGGACAAAAGTGCTGGGACACCTGTAAAAATTTCCTAGAGTCTCTACTGTCCAGGGAAAATTTTGGAGCACTGATGTAAGGATTCGATTGAGCTCATGATGTTGGATGATCACCACCACCACCACCTCATTCCCAATTCAACCCAAACATATTGGATGGAGCCGAGAACAAGCTCCAATGCTGGAAGGTTTTATACCCCCCTAGCCTGGGATTAGACATGGGGCCTATTTGTTTAGTCCTATTCTATTGGCCGTACTTCTCAAGAGGGATTAGACAAGCTGGGCATTCATTAGTAGGGCTGTCCACAAACATTTGGACATCTAAAAATAAGAGTATTCAAGTGAGTAAACTTAAAATATAAATAATGCAGTAAACAATTATTTAATACTCCAGAGTACACCAACTGCTGGCATCTCTCCAGGTCACCTCCTGATCCCATGCCAGGAGCTTTCTGAGAAATATGCCTCAGCAGTCTCCATCAGCTAAAGGCAGCGCTCGTAATTGTAGGTTAACAGCTCCATTGTTTGCTTCAGATTCCTGTCTTTTTTTTTTCTCTCCCACCAGTCCATCCCCGATTGGATTTGAGATTTCATTATATAAGCGAATGCACTTAAGCTCACTGCTAACTGAATCAAACCGGACGTGTTAGGCTGCTTAGCTAGCTCAGGTTTGCAGAAATCTTTAAGATGTTGGTTCAGACACTCTCTGATGATGATGATGATGATGATGATGAAGAGGCATGCAGGGCAGCTGTTACAGCTCTGCAGGAAAGAGAAGAAAGGTCAGTGGTGAGGCCCATTAGACATAATAAACAGAGGTTTTTCCATCTATCTTTGAAGCGCACGCCAATTTGTCTTCCAACATGTTTCGTAAGCGAGACAGATCAGCCGTCTGCCTCTCCTCTTTTGCTTAATCCAGCCAACATCAGCCATACTTACTCAAATGAGCTTTGTTAACCCTCTAGGATCGGTGTGAGCCTTACTCTCAGCACTAAGACAGAATGTGTTGAGGTTTTGTGCTCTGGTAAAGACATCCATCATTTGAGCTTCAGTAGAACATTTGATCTTAGAGATGTGTTTGGAGTCCTTATGTTGGAAAACTGCCATGATGGCCATTGGAATGTCGGAATTCATGTTTTCCTCAATGAACCGCAGCCCCTCATGCAGCTCCAGACTGTGATGTTACCACCACCATGCTTGACTGTAGACAAGACACAATCATCTTGGTACTCCTCACCAAAGCACCACCACACCACCACCTGAGCCAAGTTTATCTTGGTCTTCTCAGACAACAAGACATGGTTCCAGTTCTGCTTTTGGACTGCGTTTCAACAAACTGTTTGCGGGCTTTCTTGTGTAACAGGTTCAGAAGAGTCCTCAGAGAGTTCTTTGTCATGAGGTGCCATGTTGGGGCAGCCGTGGTCTGGTGGTTAGGGATCTGGTCTTGTAAGTGGAAGGTTGTTGGTTTCATACCCAGGCAGGTCATGACTGATGTGCCCTTGAGCAAAGCACCTAACCCCCAGCTGCTCCCAGGGCACTGTGGATATTGCTGCCCACTGCTTTGGGCACATGTTCTCACAGCCTAGTGTGTGTTTCACTGCACAGAGCAGATAAATTTGGTTGTGTACAATCACATTGGCAAGAGTTGAATCTAATCTAATCTAATGTTGAGTATCAAGTGTGAGAGAATTGTTAGCAAATCACCAAATTAAACAGCCCTGCTTCCCATTCACAACTGGAACCTTGTAACTCTAATGAGTCACATGACGCCAGGGAGGGACAACAGCACAATTGGGCATAATGTGGACATTTTCACTGTGAGGTGTACTCACTTGTGTTGCAGCTATTTTGACATTAATGGCTTTCTTAAAGAATTGTGCACTAAAAACATCACATTTTCACACATCTTCACCACTAACGCTTTTGGTAATTTGATGAGCCTACATAAAGTCCCTTCAGAGCTGTGCAGGCACATTTTTTGTACTAAATATCTCAAAGCTTCTATGTTTTAGTACTGAATACTAAATTGTAAGCATGTTATTAAATTAAACATTATAAAACACATTGTCTGATCATTTGTAGAGATACTTTTACAAAAAACGTCGACATTTTGCATTTATTCCATTTGGTTGCTGTATAAGAACACACATATTTAGGCCTACACATTCCTAAGAATACAGTGTAGCAAAGATTCCACAGAGATCATCACCAGAATGTCATTTGAGCTTCATCGTAAAGTTTAAGGTTTAAATGTTCACAGATCTTCACCACTAATGCATTTGATCAGACGTGATAAGCGTTTGACATTTGCTTCTTTCATTTTGAGCCGGATGCTAATGGACCCAACAAGAAGTTGAAATGAATGACTGTCAATTAACACTGCGCCTGAATCATCTCACACTCGCCTGAAACCAGTTTGAGTAGTTCATTAATCTCAAATACACTGCATAATATGGTGTATCTATAAATATGAACAAAATTACATTTCTAATATGGATGTGCCTCACTGAGACTGCTGGGATGCACGTATTAATGCATGGTTCAATACAAAGATACATATGAAGCAATTACTGGTGCAATAGAATATTACTCAGTACTAAAAGCTGATTCATTTAAAGTTGAAGCCCACTTTCTCCTCAAATTGTTCATTTCTAAGTATTTTCAGTATAAAACTGAGCACTCGGTTTGTGTCCAACTGAGTTGTGCCATATAGACATACATAAAGTCCCTTCGGTGCTGCGCAGCCTGAAATAAATGAGTTCTGGGACAAAAAATCTGAAAGCTAGTGTTCAATAGTAAAAGTGTGAGCATGTGTTTTTATATTACTAATCATAAAAATTATGTTGAATCATAAAATCAACATTTCGTATTTCATGTTGCTGTTTAAACCGTTAACACCCTGCTCAACCATTTGGTAGAGCACATTTGAGTCACTATATCTTCATGAAGAAGGTGTTGAACTTAACACAACGTGATTGTGCCATCTCTACCAATCGGTAGAGGTATCTTAGCCCAAAAAATGTCCACTAGAAATCAGAAATGCAACATGTTCTTGATGAAAGTGTTAAAAATGCTAAGGTTTGTACATATACGCTCAGACGGAGAATCTGTACAACGCAGTAAAGAGCCTGTAGTGTTTTCAGTCCCAGTAACCACACAAATTGAGCCTCTATTAATGCTGCAAATGAAAACATATGCACTTGCCTGGCTAAGTGGCTATTTGCAGCTGCTTCTTGTCAGCGCTAGCTGGCCCTCAACCGAGCCGATAACTTTGCTTTCTATTCCATACGCTCTCCCTACACTCATCCACAAAAGCCAATCTTCTGTTCTCTTAGCCCTGAAGGCGATCCCTCCTCAAGCCGAGATTCTTTATTTGGCCCGTAATACAGCCGTTTGTCTCTACCTCTGATGGAGAGCTCTCTTAAACAACATGGTTCTTTAAAGGTTCTTTAGTAAAGAAAATGGTTTTATATAGAACAATTAACACTAAAAGAAAGACTTCTTTACATGCTGAAAGGGTTCTACAGATTGATGAGGAAAGTACAGTAGATGGTCCTATACAGAAGCCTTTGAAAATGGTTCTACATATAGCACCAGAAAAGGTTCTGCTATTGTTAGGATGTCGAACTTACAATAGAGGAACCTTTTTTGGCGATATATAGTATTGTTTTCACTCTTAAAAGAGATGGTTCTTCAAAGGTTCTTTAATAAAGAAAATGTTTCAACATAGAACAATGAACACTCATGGTGAAAGGGTTGATGATTAATGTGCTGTAGATGGTTCTACATAGAAGCCTTTTGATTAGGGTTCTATTATTACAAGCTTGACCCTTTTTGGGACTATATAGAACCATTTTCAAAGAGGTTCTGCATAGAGCCATCTACAGCACTTCCCCTCATCAATCTGAAGAACCCTTGCACACCTGAACCCTTTGAGTTTTTTAAGTGCTCATGGTTCTACATAGAACCACTTTCTTTACTAAAGAACTCTTGAAGAACCATTTTTTTAAAGAGTGTAGAACCTTCTACAACACATTCTTCATTAATCTGAAAAGCCTTTCAGTGAGCTCTCTTGGCAGGTCGTCTGGGATCTCCATATCGAGAAGGAGCACCTGGTTAGGATGCCTCCTGGACGCCTCTTTGGTGAGGTGATCCAACTAAGAGGAGACCCCGGAGAAGTCCCAGGTCACACTGGAGAGTGTATATCTCTCAGCTGGCCTGAGAAAGGAGGTCTGGGTTGCTACCCTGACAAAAGAAGACCGTTGGATGGATGGATGGAGATCATCTTGCGAACTCTTTCTGAAGTCCACAATAAAAACGAATGTACTCAAGCTGCTTCGGAGCTCGACTTCATTAAATAAACGATCCAGTCATCAATGGGAGCACAATTACAGGCGACCCTGCTCAAAGTAAAAGAATATTAGCTTTATTGCAGCGACTCTGAAAGAAGATTAATCTGTAATTAATACACATTTAGTCTTCTAAGAGCCACTCGTTCTCAGTGATAAACTATGGCGTGCTGTAGCACAGGCCGAGCACTGGAATTAAAACAATACATCATTGATCAAGAGAAAATAGCATACAAATGCGATTATAATGCAAATTTTCTCCGTAGCCTTTCATAACACTGTCAGCAGAATATGGATGACTTCTTTTAGCCTACAAGGCAGCGTTCAGATTACGAGAGTTTAGACCATTTGGGAGGCGACGTAGGGAGACGGAGCTATCCCGTGAATTACTGTACGGTCTAGCCAGAGAACAGTGCTGTCCCATTAGATTTAATGCAGCTGTGGAAATGAACGTGGCTTTTGAAGTGTAAGCACGACCTTAGCATTTCATACTCAATGTCATTTTTCATTTCTCAGTTACAAAATTTGTCTTTCAAGTCAGGAATGGAGCGGTGGATCCTGTAATATTGGGTCTGATATGATCAGCACTGTCCACATTTACAGTACGAGCTCCCTCCACACCCCTTTAATGTGTGAGCATTAAAATTCTTCAACAAGGCCAGACCAAACATCCTCGCCAGACTAAGACTGCCATGGTTTATGTTGTTCATTTTTCAAGGCTGATAGCAGCTCTGGATCCTTGGTGGATCTCCTTTGTTGTAGAAAAGTCAGCCCCATGTTTTGAGACTATTGTTCTCCAATCCTTCACTGGAAGTTTTCTAGCCGGGGATGGAGCTGAGGAGGGATGATAGAGGATGCCTTTCCCACAGTAAAAATCAGCACTGTTATAAACCTGCCGTCTTCTCTTTGTATTATTTTGTTATGTAGTGTAGGAATATCTATAATCAGTATGTATGAATGAGTTCTTCAAACCAAATCATGATCAGGGCTGTTGAATGTAAACAGATCAGAGCACTTCCTTCCCCAGTGATGCATTTGGTTCAGCACGTTGAGCCGCCGTAGTTCATATTCAGACATGCTGACGAGAACAGTCCAATAGCGCTGATAACCAGAAATAATCAATATAATAAAGCACCAAACTGTAGTTAATAATACCAGAGACTTTACTCAACTCATATTTATTGCCATTCTCTGATGCACACAGTGTACTAATGAATGAGATGTCATTTCTGGTGCAGAGACGAGATCGATATCGATAGGAACACTCTGTTCTTCATGCTAACAGTGCAAACGCAAGACGTTAAAGTGATGGTACAAGTTAAATCATATTTTACACAGAACATTACAGATTTTCCTTTTAAAGTGACGGTGCTGTAGAGACAAAAGTAAAGCAGGGTGAGTGGTGACCTGGTCAAATAGATTGATTATTGTTCATACGTGGCCAAGTCTATTCAAGACTCTGACAGCCTGAGGGTAAACACTGTTGCAGAACACTGGTTTGCCTGTCTTTATACTGAGGCTAGATGGCGGGGGGTTGAACAGTTGGTGTGAAAGTGGGATGGGTCCATTGCAATGATAGAGGCTCTGCACAGGCAGTGTATTTCGAAGATGTGAATCACGAATTGCAGAGTGGCCTCAATGAACCTCTCAGCTGTCCTCACCACACTTTGCAGTATCTTGTGCTGTTGTGCTGTGCAGTTTCCAAACCATACTGTAATACAGCTGGCCAGTACACTAAGGCCTTATAGCCAAAAGAGCTGCTTTTTGCAAAGTAGAGCCCAAATTCAATCAATCGATCAATCAAAATGTATTTATATAGAGCTTTTTACAACGGATGTTGCCACAAAGCAGCTTTACATAATTGGCATCAGGCAATTTGAATCAAAACGCAAAAGCCAATGCGAGTAAGCCAAAGGCTACAGTGACAAGGAAAAACTCCATCAAGGCTGGAGGAAGAAACCTTGGGAGGACCAAGACTCACAAAGGGGATCCAAAGCTTCAGTCCAATCATTGCTAGTTTGGAGTCCAATTCTATTTATGTGGATAATGCCAAGGGTCTGAGGTTGGCAGAGGTACATATAGATGAGTGCTGATTGCCAGCATTAAATCTAAGACAAGAAATGTAAATTGAAAAAAGAAACTGTCCATAAATTCTCTAGACCTCATATTACAAATATCACAGATTTCACAAATTGCATAAGAAAAGTGATGAATCTCATGATTTAATTAATCATAAATATTAATTAATCTATTAAATAAAACTTACATACATTGCTTTTTGAGTGCAGTCTTGAATCATGCAAACATCTTTCACACAGTTTAATTCATATAGAGCCTCCAACCCACACATACACAAACGTTTGTTTCTGTGAATTGTGGGGACATTACATAGACTTAATCAAACCTTAAAACCCTAACCTTATCCTCAAAATGTCATGATTACATGGCATGGACCATATTTGTAGTCTCTGTAATGAAGAAAGGTCCCCACAAATGCTTAAACAAGCTTTGGTCCCCACAACATGGCATATACCTGGTATATACACACAAACACACTTTGGTAGTACTATACTAGTGAGGACATTTCATTCACTTGTGTAATACTAAGTGAAAATAAACCTAAACCTAAACTTAACCTCAGTAACCAAAGGTTAGTGCTTCTGCTCGTTTAATAAAAAAATGAGTTTGTAATGGAAACGGCACATTTGTTGTGAGGACCAGTAAAATGTCCCCACTTTTACAGACCTGACATGTATTCCTATCATTATGAGTTCCCACCAGAGAGAAATACAAGTACACACACACACACACACACATAGTTTGATGGGGCCTGCCCAGTTCATGGTCTAGGGTCACTTAATTTGTCCAGTAAAGTGTGGCTCTCAGGGATCCTACTAGCTATGATGTAGCATCAAGTTTCAATGACGCGCAGATCACTCAACCCGGGAAAATCATTATTTCAGTTTTGGCATCAATGTTTCATCTCTCCTGAGTGCCCCCATTGTTGAGCGCATTTTATTTCATATTTAATGTCACATTTAAATCTAAATTGTATACATGCTTTTTCAGAACCTGCAATTAAAGTTCAAATTAAGAACTTTTTCAGAAAATTTACAGAAAATGGTTTCGTGGGTCTGTTGTGATTTTGATAAGACCCTATAAATAAGGCAAAATAAATGTGACTACTAGAAATTAGACTACTGAAATAAATTGTATAAGGCACTGGATATTATACCCTGTGAAACTGACCATAACCCTGGATATTTTTTTTTATAATTTCAACACAGCTTACACTCATCTTAGCGAAAAGAAAGCTCAGGCTTTAGTTGAAGATAAAGTAAACCCCCACTCATGTAGGGAGAGAGAAATATTATGAGAAAGTGTCTCTGAACTTCTCTGAGGTTATACTTCACTCACACACCCATGCCACACCCACAGTACATCATTATGTCATTCCAGGACAATATATAAGCAGAATGTGTCATGCAAAGTTTCCAAGTCCACACCCCGAGTCCACTTCCAGTCCTGCTGTGGGGGAGTTTATTGTCTTTTCCAAAGTTCAGAAGAATCACTTGGCTTCTTTCTGCAGAAGTACTCCGAATGCAAAACAGCTGAAATTCAATACACATCTATTCCTGTGTCCAGGCTGGTATTGCACACTCCAGCAGCTCTGAGCCTGATAATAAAGCAACATGCTTTAACACTTAGTCTGAAAAGTCCACATATAGACAGTCTGGCCTGTTTAACTTCTTAACAGTTCACTGCACTGTATATGATTTTACATTTAGTGTTTTTATACAGAAACGACATGAAATACACACAAAAACGTAGATATTTTTGTATAACTCTTCAAATGACCAGAAAGTGTGTGCAATGACTTGTAATATAACAACACATGCAGTGTTGAAGGCTAAACATGTAGAGCTTTTAGATTTTTAGTGCCAGAAATAATTTATTTCAGGCTGCACAGCACTAAAGGGACTTTAAGTAGGCTTATCTTGCAACTCAGATTTGTGCCACAAGAGAGCGGCCTTCAGCAGGTCAGAAGCTCAGTTATGTTTGTTTGGGACTGAAGATATGACACGTGGTATATTTGAAGGAGAATCTTTACTTATGCCAGATTCTACATTACATGACTTTTTTGAGTCGTCGGTCGTTGTGCCGTTCACACAACCCGACTGGTTGAGCTGTAATTGCGAGTCTTTCTGTTGTTGTGGCTTTCACACTACATGACTGGTCAGCGACACGGGGTCATGAAAGACACAATATTTCATCTTGGGAAATCCTGGCTGTTCTCCCAAAACACATTTTGTCACGAGAACAGAACAGTACAGTTGGAGAACAGACTATAAGCCTGCAGTAAAGTACACAGGCTATGAGAGAGGACACTGCAGTTACAGTTACATTACATACACACTGGCATACAGTTTTATTTCATCTGTCCTTTAAACTGACCAAAGATATAATCAATCACATTATTTCTGCAGTGCAGTCACAATAGCAGTAACAGATTGCGTCAGCGGACACGTGGTTCTCTCTCTACGTGATCCCATTGGTTGTTAGTAGTTACTGCTGCTGACACAGTCGCCAACTGGATCTCAGATATTAAGCATGCCAAATATTCCCTGGGCGTCTGCAACTGGTCGGCATATATTCAGTGATGGCTCGGCGAGCATCTTACAGGAGTTCATACTACACGACTGAACGAGCCCAACACAACACGTTTGTGGAAGTGTATCATTGGGAACAAAGGAGATTTGTGAGGAGCTCAGAAAAAGAGTTGTTGATGCTCATCAGGCTGGAAAAGGTTACAAAACCATCTCTAAAGAGTTTGGACTCCACCAATCCACAGTCAGACATTGTGTACAAATGGAGGAAATTTAAGACCACTGTTACCTCCTCAGGAGTTTCGACCAACAAAGATCACTCCAAGAGCAAGGCGTGTAATAGACAGTGAGGTCACAAAGGACCCCAGGGTAACTTCTAAACAACTGAAGGCCTCTCTCACATTGGCTAATGTTAATGTTTATGAGTCCACCATCAGGAGAACACTGAACCACAATGGTGTGCATGGCAGGGTTGTAAGGAGAAAGTCACAGCTCTCCAAAAAGAACATTACTGCTCGTCTGCAGTTTACTAAAGATCACGTGGACAAGCCAGAAGACTATTAGAAGAATGTTTTGTGGACGGATGAGACCAAAACAGAACTTTTAGGTTTAAATGAAAAGTGTTATGTTTGGAGAAAGGAAAACACTGCATTCAGCATAAGAACCTTATCTCATCTGTGAAACATGGTGGTGGTAGTATCAGGTTTGGGCCTGTTTTGCTGCATCTGGGTCAGGACGGCTTGTCATCACTGATGAACAATGAATTGTGAATTATATCAGAGAATTCTAAAGAAAATGTCAGGACATCTGTCCATGAACTGAATCTCAAGAGAAGGTGGGTCATGCAGCAAGATAACGACCCTAAACACACAAGTGGTTCTACTAAAGAACGTTTAAAGAACAGTTACAGAAACGTTTAGTTACAGTTATTGCTGTAAAGGGGGGTCACATCAGATACTGAAAGCAGAGGTTCACATACTTTTGTTTCTCACAAATATGTCATATTGGACCATTTTCCTCAATAAATAAATGAGCAAGTCTAATATTTGTGTCTCATTAGTTTAACTGGGTTCTCTTTGTCTACTTTTAGGACTTGTGTGAACATCTGATGATGTTTTAGGTCACATTTATGCAGAAATACAGAAAATTCTGAAGGGTTCACTAGCATTTAAGCACCACTGTAGGAATCAAATGAATCATTTTGTATACTTTGCATATTGGCCAGTTTAAACCTTTAACTGTAGATTCAGTACTGATTTGAGATACAGTACACAATGACAAATGAGCCATTATGTGTCGCTGCCTAAATGGGGACGTCATGAAAATCAACAAACTGCATCATTAGCGTCAACATTACAAACATCCAACTGATGTGGCTGGTATTAACTTCTCATTTGGCAGAAGACTTTCAAGAGCTGTTTGATTAAAATAAAAACTGCAATCAGCTTTTCTGTTTGGGACTGCTTTCCAACAATCAGCAGCAGGACCCTGAACTTCCCTGAAGGAACGGTTTGCTAACTTCAGCCTCCAGCAGCTT
>BRDA01008197.1:37466-39512 GCA_036984385.1 Crenuchus spilurus | reverse complement strand
GATTCCTTTCATTTACCTAAAGCTACAAAGTTATGGAAATTGATATTTTAGCTTGCATACCAGTCATCCAGCTAGCTAGATAGCTGGCGATAGTTAACTAGCTAGATATCATGGTTAGATTTAGGCAGTTACAAGAAAGTCAGGTCTAACCCACCAAGCACCGGACGTCATATGGGCGTTGTTTTTTGGGCTAAATCTGGTCGGTCTGTCGTGGCCTTTATTTATCCCAAAAATAGATGTTGAAAATTGGGCTGTTTTCAATCCGTCGGATTTGGACCAAATTTAGCCCAAAAATAGATGTTTAAGATTTTGCGTTATTTGTAGTGAATTGCTGCGCATGAAAACATCCAAAGTAATGTAACATTTACAAACGACACATGTATGTAAAGCCAAGGCAGTAGAGCTTTTTAAAAGAGGACTTCATGAGCTGAAGGCACGGATGTAATTTGGGGGCGGGACAAGACGCTTTCGCTTTTTCAAAAGGCAGTTTTGGTCCCCTGTAGTTTATAACTTCCTTAAACAATGTTAGAGATACCATCTGGAGCTATGCTCCTGGTGATGGTAAGGTCGAAGAGGAGGTTCCAGACAAAGAGCGATCACACTCCCCATCCAACGGGACCTGGAACTGTGGGCTGCAGCACGGTTCTTACAACTTTAAGTGTTATGTTGCTTTACTGCTAAAAAGACTGAATGTTGATTTTTCATGATGAGGTGTATGCTAGGTGCAACTTAGCACAACATCGAGTTGACTTCAGGGCTGACAAGAGTTTGTGTCTATTAGTAAAAATAAATCTCATACCATCTCAGTCACTCAGGGTGTTCCACAAGGCGCTGTCTTTGGTCCCCTGTTATTTATTATTTACATATTGCCCATTGGTAGCATTATTCATTCTTTTGGACTTTGTTTCCATTGCTACGCAGATAACATTCAGATCTACTTTAACCTCAAACTTATTGAGTCCTTTCCTCCACCTGCACTGTTGTCCTGTTTACAGAAATTAACAAACTGGTTAAATGCTAATTTTTTAAATCTCTGATTAAGTCCACATTTTTTCATCTCTGGAATGTCAGCAGACTCCGCCCCCTACTCTCTCTTAAAGACTCTGAGGTTCTGGTTCATGCTTTTGTTACCTCACGACTTGATTACTGTAATTCTCTTTTCTGTGGCTTACCTGCCAAAACTCTTCGTCCTCTTCAATATATTCAGAACTCTGCTGCCAGAATCTTAGTCCAGTCTAAAAAATCTCCTCACATCACCCCTGCTCTCCATCAACTTCACTGGCTACCTGTCTCTGAACGCATCCAGTACAAAATCCTTATACGGTACTCACTTATAAGGCATTGCATGGTTTAGCTCCATCCTACCTTTCTGCTCTCTTGCAGCCTTATGTTAATCCACGCTCACTTAGGTCCTCTGATTCTACTCTTCTGTCTGTTCCAAAGTTTAGGCTGTCCAATATGGGTGGCAGGTCCTTCAGTGTTTCTGCCCTTACCCTTTGGAATGCCCTGCGACTGGAAAAACAAAACAAGCCCAAATTCGCGTGAAAACTGCAAACCTGGCAACTCTGTCTGTGATTGTCCTTTTTGGTGGAGCAACTGCCTTGATCAACAGTAGCTCCTCCTGGTGTTAAAACTAAGAAGTGCAATACACTCAAGCAAAAGTGCGGGCCATATTCTATTCTATTTATAAAATTTCTTGTGGGCCAATTAAAAATGGACCGCAGGCCACAGTTGGCCCGCGGGCCATAGTTTGGACACCCCTGGACTAGTGTTTCAGTTTCTAAATACAGTCTTAAACCATGGTTCTTAATAATGACCAAAACAGTCCTATTCACTTAATACTGTATAACTAGTGTCATCTCATTTTAACTGTCATAATAGTGTTGTCTTCACCCCAAATCTTAAAAAATTGAGCTAAGCCAACCAACTCACATAAAAACCTATACACCATTCTGCCTAAAATCAAATCAAATCAAATTTATTTGTAAAGTGCTTTTTACAGCTGATGTCACAAAGCAGCTCTATAGGGTTAGTAATAACAAAACA
>BRDA01008197.1:14966-32466 GCA_036984385.1 Crenuchus spilurus | reverse complement strand
TTTTGCTGTTTGAATATTCACACTGTTAATATGAAAACATTAGATGCACTGAAGGTTTATTTATTGTGTACATGAGCACAGGCGTTGTATTAAATATTGCACTCAATGCTTAGAGGTAGTTTCATTCACAGTGAGTATATAAGTAATGTCTTCAATATATACAGTCTGATGTGCGTAATGAAAAGTGGAATATAATGGAATCCATACATCCATTATCTTCTGCTTAATCCTGCACTGTAACAAATTTCTGTAGTTTTCACAGCATTGTTACTGTGAACTGAACAAATGTTTACTGTAGAACCTGTATACAGCATGTAGCTGTAGATCTGCAAAGCGTCATGGTCAAAAATCAGTGGCGGGTTAATTTTACAGTAAATATTTTTCCTGTAAATAAATCAAAATAAAGTCATTTTAAGTGAGCATTTTTCCAGCTTTTGGGCATTTTTTTCTGACAGTATATTTTGTACCAAAAGAGAAGTTGTCTATTTTTATGCAGGCCTTGGAGGTCTAGACAATTTTAGCTAACTAACCTACATCCTCACAGAAAAGCAATAATTATCTAACTTTACTTTTAAACCGGCATTTAACCAGTATATAAAGTAGTCCATGTACAGCTTGTATACACAGCCACAACACACAGCCATCAACTTCCAAATAGCTTGTAACACAAGTGAGTACACCTCACAGTGCACATGTACAAATTGTGTGTGAATGCCCCACAGATGATCAGTTGGCTTTAGGTCGCCATCACTTTTACCCTCAGATTTCTGAGCAAGGCAGCTGTTTACTCATGGAGGTGTGTTTGGGGTCCTTATCATGTTGGAAAACTGCCATTTCGCCCAGTTTCTGAAGGGAAGGGATGATGTTCTGCTTCAGAATGTCACAGTACATGTTGAAATACATGTTTCCCTCAATGAACCACAGTTCCTCGGTGCCTGCAGCACTCATGTCTTCTCAGATCATGATGCGATTACCACCACACTTGACTGTAGGCATATGAGCGGAGTTTCCATGTTCTCCCCTTGTCCGAGTGGGTTTCCTCCGGGGTTTCCTCCCACAGTCCAAAAACATGGAGATCAAGTGAATTGGATACTGTAAAATTTACCCTGGTGTGTGTATGAATGAATATGTATGAATGTTTGTGTGTATGTATGTTTGCCCAGATATGGTTGGCACTCTGTCCTGGGTGATCCCCCTAGTGCTCGATGCAGTCCTCCAGGTGGCCGGTTGCGTCTGGTAGAGAGTACGCTGTGCGCGACTTGCTGCCGCTTCTCGCTGGTGTGTGTGGTTTAGTGTGTAAAATGGATTGTGTTGATTGTAAAAGCGTCCTTGGGTTTGAGAAAGGCGTTATATAAGTGTAACATTCATTCATTCATAACAGCTGTATGACCTAGGTCACCATGCTGTAGCTCAGTTTCAGGGAGTTAGCAGTCTTCTTATTGCCTATACCAGGGGTTCTCAACTGGTCTCAGCCCGGGACCCACATTTTCTCATGGTTTTCCTATTAAGCCGGGACCCACTTTTATAGAATGCAAACCAAACAAATGTATTTTTGAAAACAAGCCTTCAAAAACAAATTTAAACATACATATGCATGTAAAGAGATTTCAGGGGGACACGACTGGCTTGATTCGTGGGGTTTGAGGGGGTGCTGGAGCATAAATTAAATGAATATTATTAATAAATATTAATACATTACTTACAAATTATGATATGATTATAATATACTAATAATAACTTGTTATTAATTATTATTTTATATATAAATATAAATTTATAAATATTTTATATTTATAAATATTATTTATTATTGTAATAATAAAGTGCTATTAATAATAAAATAATAAAATGTATATTTATCATTAATAAAAGAATACATTATTACATATTATTAAATATTTATAAACTGTTAAAAGCACGTAGCATAAAATTATGACCCAATTCTTTGCCTCCGAATGTCATCACAAATTTAAACAGAAGAGTAATCAGCAGTGTTGCCAGATCTCGTGATAGAAACAAGCAACCTGCTCTATGAAAACAAGTCCAAAATAAGCCCAACTGGCAACCCACCACATTTGGTAAAACAGAGGCCACTTTTAAACAGTATAAAGGTAAATATTTATTATGACATTATACATAAAAAGCACAAAAATTAATATAAATATAATAAATAAATAAAAATTGCCAGGCTATGTAGGTGGCTATTTTTTGCTCATTTCTTTGTTTTGAGCCATTGTATTTTGGGGCACTGAAACCCATCTAGCCTTAGTGTGCAGATTTTTTGTGCTTCTCATTTTTTCCTTTATTATGGGGAGCTAGGAGATAATAAAGAGTTTCACTCGAAAAGAAAGTCAAGCCCAAATTAGCAACTTCACGTTCAAAAACAAGCTCAAAAAAACGCAACCCACCACTCACAAGATTTGCAAGCGACTTTAGAAAAAAAACACCCCAAAGTCGCTTAGAATAAACGGACTTGGCAACACTGATAACCGGCAAATGGTGGTTACCAGTTGAATACTGCACGCAATGGCTGCACGCGTCTGAAGCCTGCCTCTCTGTTTTCAATTTAAAAGACAAGGACAAAATCAGATAAGCATTAATTGTTTTAATAGTTTTAAAATTAATTTATTTTTTACAATCTGTCCGCGACCCGCCCAGAACTTGTCTGCGACCCACCAGTTGAGAATCGCTGGCCTAGACCATCTTTGTGGAGAGTAACACTTTTATTTCTCACATCCTCAGAGACTTATTTACTATGAGGTGCCATGTTGAATATTAAGTGGCAAGTATGAGAGAAATATACTAAAGTGACAAAATTTAACAGCCCTGCTCCCCATTCACACCTGGAACCTTGCAACTGTAATGAGTCACATGACACCACTGAGGGACAACATTACTGTTGACAGTTATTTGGACATTTTAGACAGTAAATCTATACTGTTTTATAAGCTGTACACTGACTACTCTAAGTTATATCACAGTTTCATTTCTATAGTGTTGTCCCATGAAAAGATATTATATGTGCAGAAATGTGAGGAGTGTACTCACTTTTGTGAGATACTGTAAGTACAAACTTTATCTTAATCATGGTTTGGTAAAATTTCCCTACAAAACAATACTCAATACAGTGGTGACCCTACTTACGAGTTTAATCCGTGCAGGAGCCGAGCTCGTTAGCTGGTTTGCTCGTTAGCTGGTTTGCTCGTTAGCTGGATGCATTTTCCCCATAAGAATACATGTAAAACTGATTAATCTGTGTCAGCCGGCCAATATACAGTATACTTTAATATACTAAATAATGTGTTTATATGGGTTTTTAAAACATAAACGAGACGACGACGGTGCTCGTGTAGGCTGGTGGCTAAGGAGGACAGGAGGACGGGCGTACGTGTACGGCATGGTTACACTTATCATATGAAAAGTAAAAGTAAAATGTATCTAACTTTCTTGTTCACTACCTTTTGCTTTCTTTGCGTCGCTTTCACTAGCGCTTTCACTTTCACTGGACAGCGGTCAAAGGTAATGACTGACCTCTTCTTCTACGCTAGCATCTAGGGGATGCTATGACCGCCGCGCCCCTAGCGGTTGGCATACTTGAAGAAATTTACACTACTCGTTACTTGGAATTTTACTCGCTACCTGGAACAAAAATATTCCGAGATCTCGACTTGTTACCTGGAATACTCGTTAGTAGTGATGCTCATAAGTAGGGTTACCGCTGTATTCACAATATTCTATTATTTTGATGTGCCACTGTATACATGGCATTAAAATACCCAATTAAGTAAACAGCTGCTTATTAATACAGTGTTTGAAAGCACCGGTTGCCTTTTATATTGTGTAAATGGAAATGATTTGGAGCTTGGAAATATTGTTATATTACAAAATAGTTCTCATGTTGAAGAGGTTTACTAGTGACAATAAGTAATTATGAATGTGCATATGCATATATTTGAATAATCATCCCCAGTGTCCTTCCAGAACTGAGCTGAAAACAACCACAGCCTATCAACCCTTAAGTGACTTCTTGCCTAAAAGCTACGCATCATCAGAATGACTGTCTCTCCAAGGAGAAGCCAACCGCACCGCTCTACACCATGTTTTCTTATTTTTTTCTCCCCAAAGTCTCTTCTTCCGTCAGTGCTGCCGAGTCCTGTGTCGTCAGCAGGCATGCCAGTGCTGCAGTGTTGTGAAGGCTGACTGGGTGACTAAGCCCATGTCTTGTTGCCAGGGAAGACAGAGCATCACCCCTTGACCTCTAATGCAGTGCCATCCTGACACAGCCTTGCAGCTGTCAGTCACATATCGTCATAGTGACCTCTGTCAGAGGGGGTGTCAGGAAGAGTAATAGGGAAAGATGTGCGTGTGTGTCTGTGTCTGTGTTTGTGAGAGGTATGTGTCGGACCGTGCTGTTGCCATGTAACTCAAAGCTTGGGGTTGACACCGGCCGAGCATTTATTTGTTTGTTTATCGTAGTGTGTCCACTTCCTTTCTGTCTGAGGAGGCAACTTTTCTCACTCACTATCAGTCCTGGCAGTGTGTGTGTGTGTGTGTGTGTCCATTCTGCCATTCAAGCTTGAGTGTTTGGCTCTATACTGTCCATTGAGGTTTAAGTGTGTGGAGTGTCAGTGATGCTCAAAAACTTCCTGTGAACTCTAAACACCCGAGTCCAGCTGGTACAGCTGTATAGTTCATTACTAGTGCATCTCCAATTCTTAGAATATCATGAACATGTTCATTTGTGCTCACAATTTAATTCACAATTACACATAAAGCAACATTTTGGGTTTTTAAACTAAACCCAAGCAAGAACCAAAAGCCAAGGAGAACCAAAACTAAGAAGGAAGACAGAACTCTAGATAGAACAACAAAGGAAACACAGCTAAAGGCTTGAAGACATGATATGAGGGACAAACAGAATAATTGTCTACACAGTAAATCTACCAGTGTTAAATCAACACTATTAGAGTTAAATTAACACTGACAGTGTTACATTTTGACACCATCAGTGTTAATTTAACTCTAATAGTGTTGATTTAACACTGGTAGATTTACTGTGTAACAGGCTAATGGATAGATAGGCTAACCAAAAAAAGTATAACAGACTAACAAACAAAAACACAAAGCAAAACAGAAGAAGGAAATAAACAAGAGACGGAGCGAGAGAGGAAGGTGGGCTAGTGATTGCATTCAGGAATGACAATTCCAAGCAATGAGCCTGTGTTAAGGTTTAATAATAACGATGCTAATGAGAGATTAATAGAGAACAGATGAGCCGATAATCACATGAGAAGTCTGACACATTTCAGGGATTCAGGACTGGAGGATGCCAAGAAGGTCATACACAGTAAATCTGCCAGTGTTAAATCAACACTCTTAGAGTTAAATTAACACTGAGGGTGTCAAAATGTAACACTCTCAGTGTTAATTTAACTCTAGTAGTGTTGATTTAACACTGGCACATTTACTGTGTATGATGTTCAGGAATGCTGAGGATGAGGATGGGAGTTGTAGTCCATGGAGAAATGAGAGAGGGCGAGGATGAGCGAGGAGCCTGACAATTTCAAGGCTTTTTTTGTTTTAATGTTGATACTGTTTGAATAGTAATTTAATCAAACTCTAAATTAAATATTCTAATAATCTGAGATTCAGAATTTTTATGTTATAAGTACAGATCAACAGTAAAACAAAACAAAAAAAAACCCCACTTTGCATATAAGACTCTGCTCAAGGGTCATCCATCTTTGTTACGTGCCACATCTCCTTTTGTAATGACCAATCACAGGCTTTGTTGCATAGCGTCTTGGTCCGTGGAGATCACCCAGCCACCATGTGCGTGACATGGCCAGCAAAGTCTCTGCGCAACATCTGTGGTTGTTCATTTTCTTCACAATTAAGTTGTATTGTTCTCTGAATTCAGGCGAAGTGTTGACATGTTACAGAATAATGCGTCACTTTAATGTGTTTAATTTTTACGCTGACATGTAAAGCATTTCTCTGCATTCACATCACCAGTGAAGTGGTAGGACAAAGAACCCAGACGTCACTGATTTTCAGGAGATCTGCCGATTTCTAGTGACAGGAAGCAGCGCAAACATTAACAAAGTGAAGTGGGAGGAGTCATTGACATGCAAATTAGTAGTGAAGTAATGTGGCAAATATGAATGGGAACTGAACAGGGCAGTATGGGCTTTATCTCCACTACACCAAAACAGTTATGCCAGGTGTGTCAAACTCATTTTCACTCAGGGCCACGTCAGCTTAATAATTGGCCTCAAAGGGCCAGATTAACAGTACACACTAAATCTACCAGTGTTAAATCAACACTATTAGAGTTAAATTAACACTGAGGGTGTCAAAATGTAACACTCTCAGTGTTAATTTAACTCTAATAGTGTTGATTTAACACTGGCAGATTTACTGTGTATGAATGTAACAAAATCAATATAATTTAAAATAAATGAAACTACACCTTACTATGTTGTTAGATATTTATTTCTGTATTTACAAAGTATTATGTATTCAGTATAAGGGGAGCAGGACTATGTCACAACCAACATATGACATAAGCATCATTTTACAAAACAATGAGGTAAAGCTGCCTGTCCTTGAACACACACAAGTAGATCAGAGACTTTTTTTCTTTTGATGTTGTTATGTTATGTGATGGTATGTTATTTGTTTCTTCTTTACCTTAAAAACACTCAAGATTGCTATCGTTATTTATTTCTGCCAGGAATTCTCCCCAAAACTACTACAACCACAAACTACAATTAATACCACTCACTAACCAGAAGTTAAGAGGCACCACCTTGTGCAATTAACTCCAGGGGCAGGTGTTGGGACGCACTGGAGACATCACTGACGCATTGAAAGCATGGTTACTGGTGAGATATCGTTGAAATGCATTATGGGATATGTAGTTTACAGTCGATGTGTGTTTTTAAGCAGCATACTTACTTTAAGACAATCATGTACAAGCTCTTGCGGGCCACATAAAATGATGTGGTGGGCCACATTTGGCCCGCGGGCCTTGTGTTTGGCACATGTGAGTTATGCTCCAGTTTGGCTCCAGTCTAGATTTTTGTTCCTACCATAATGATGGATGAGAAACTGTTGTGGTTTCAATTTTTTTTTCTGATGTATTTTTGCAAATATATAGGTACATAAAAATATACTTGGAGAAGTATTTCAGAAGTTATTAGGACTTTAAAAGACATTGAAAAACTTTGGATGGTAAATCACAAGAGTTCTTTATTACATGACTATATTACATTGAGGACAATTATTTGTGAACTGATGTCCTGAAGTCTTTAACAGAGTGGTGAATCCCTCCCCATCTTTACTTCTGAAAGGCACTTTTTATTTCCAGTCATGTTGCCAATTAAGCTAACTATTTGTTAGATATTCTACCAGGTGTTTTTTTTTTGCAGTATGCTAACTTGACCCATCCCAACTTTGCTGAGTACTTACGCACATGTGGTGCAACCCAGTCGTGATACGTAACTGTTTCTACTTCTGAGGTTTCTTCAATCTTTCAATTAATATTTTTTCATCAATATTGCATCATATTAGTTCACATATTAAGAGTTTCTAAAGACATCATCATCATCTCATGCTGTGCCTTGTGAAAGCCTATGGGAGGTAATTTTGCGTAGTATATATCAGCCCTTGTTTTACAAAAGAAAAAAATGCACTAAAAATGATTTTCACTCTTAGGAGTTCCAGTTATTACCAGTGGCATTAAAAATATGGTGTAATTTGATATGAATGATTAATGGAGTGAACAGAGAAATTCTGTTTAAAGCACAGATTCAGGACTTTTCGGTCAATACACTATTTGGATTCATAGGGATCCATGAGCTCTCATGGACTCTTGGACATACCATTTTTGCCCAGTCTCTCTTTCTAAATGTTGAATCAATTGAAGCGTGTAATACTTTAGAAGTTGTTGTGGGTTCTTTTGTGACCTTCTGGATGAGTCGTTGATGCGCCCTTGGGGTAATTTTGGTAGGCCTGCAACTCCTGGGAAGGTTGTCCACTGTGAGGGGGTAATTTTTCACAGGGCTAAATTGTTTTGATATAGCTTTTTTCCATTCATAAACGAAATGATCATTTAAAAACTGCAATTTGTTTTTACTGCATGTTGGTTATCTTTGTCTGATATTCTAATTTGATCATCGGAAACATTTAAGTGTGACCAAAAAAAAACAAAATACAGTGGTAACCACACTTACGAGCATCCCTACTAACGAGTATTCCAGGTAACGAGTCGAGATCTCTGAATATTTTTGTTCCAGGTAACGAGTAAAATTCCAAGTAACAAGTAGTGTAAATTACTTCAAGTATGCCAACCACTAGGGGCGCGGCGGTCGTAGCATCCACTAGATGCTAGCGTAGAAGAAGAGGTCAGTCATTACCTTTGACTGCTGTCCAGTGAAAGTGAAAGTGCTAGTGAAAGTGACACAAAGACAGCAAAAGGTAGTGAACAAGAAAGTTAGATACATTTTACTTTTACTTTTCATATGATAAGTGTAACCATGCCATACACGTACGCCCGTCCTCCTGTCCTCCTTAGCCGCCAGCCTACACGAGCACCGTCGTCGTCTCGTTTATGTTTTAAAAACCCATATAAACACATTATTTAGCATATTAAAGTATACTGTATATTGGCCGGCTGACACGGATTAATCAGTTTTACATGTGTTCTTATGGGGAAAATGCATCCAGCTAACGAGCAAACCAGCTAACGAGCTCGGCTCCTGCACGGATTAAACTCGTAAGTAGGGTTACCACTGTAAAGCTGTAATTGTGCAAATACTTTTTCACAGCACTGTATTTACATATACTGATTATAAAATGTAACAAAATAAATGATTACAAATTCAGTCTAACAACACAAAGATAATACTCAAAGGCTTAACAATTTTGACACCTCCAGTCTTAACAACAGTAGTTTCAGTGGCTAATTCTTTAAAGATGATTTTGTAAATAAGTTCTTTGTAAGGTTACATAAGCTCCTCTTGACAAATATCATTAACCTACATTAACATTTTACATTTACTCCAGTAGACATCAACTGCCATAAGGGTCAGTTTTGCTTGTTTTGATCAAAGCTACCCAGCAAAGTGTTTGCATAAAAATAATAATATAAAGGTTATTTGCTAAGGAACATTCTCACTAGTAGTGTATGCTCAAGTACCATTTAGCAGTGTGGAAAATGTGCTTTTTGGGGAAGTAACAATGGCGTATTTCTTTAAGAATTCAGACTGACAGCAAATTATCAGTTGTGTTTCTCATGTCAGACCATGAAATGTCTCAGAACAATACTTCAGATGATTTGTGCAGCAAATGGCCTTTGTTGTATTGTTATTAGTCTTGACAAATACCAGCTGTCATGTGATCTACAACAAAATCTGGTTTCAGTATGATTTCACAGTGTAATTAAAAAGGCGTAGCGGTGTGAAATTAAGGAGAGACAGTCGGATTAGTTGAGTGTGTCATAGAGGAAAAAAGATGTCAGTAAAGACTTGTGCTTGAAGTTCTTTCTGGATGGAAAACCTCACCGTCACTTAGATCATCTATGCAGAAGTGTATCCTGAGACGTTTAAGACTATAAAAGAGGAAATAATCATTTTCTTGAGGAATCTGATGCATTGACTTCTCCACATTATCATAAAAAGTAATTGCCCCTTAAGCCTAATAACTGATTATGTTACCCTTGGCGGCAACAACTGCAGTCAAGCATTTGTGATAACTGGCAATGAGTCTTTCATATCTGTGTAGAGGAATTTTGATAATTTACAGAATTGTTTTAATTCAGCTGCACATGAACAGTCTGTTTAAGGTCATACCACAAAATCTCAATCTGATTGAAAAGTCCGGACCACCCCTCAACCTTCATTTTGTATTTGTTCAGCCTTTAAGAGTGTCACAGGACCAATGCGAGCCAGAGGACCAAGTCAAGCACTCTCTGGAAAGCAGCCCTGTCCTAAGTGCCATCACCAGGAATTAAGAAGTGCAATGGAGGTGGAAAGGTGTGATGCATACACACTTCCACTCCACTCGAAGGGAGTGATGGGAAAAATAAGCTCTGAAAATAAAACAAAACTTACCTCAAGGGCTCTAAAGGCAGAGGCTGTACCCTTTCCTGAGGCACTGCCACCTGGGGTAGGTCTAAACAGATTCTTATGTTCTACAGGTGCAGGACCACCTCAGGGGAGCCTTTACAGAGCCTAAGCGCCCCTTGAGGGGGCCTGCTAGAACTGTCATCATCCAATGAAAATAATAAAGAAAGCAATGTCCCTTACCTTCTTAAAGACTGGGAGGAGGCCAGGGACTGGGAAAAAGAGATTCAAGGGATACAAGTTGGGGCAGAGCAGGACCAGTAACAAAATCTGTCTGCAGACAAGGAAACTGAACTGAATTGGCTAAAATTGATTCAAATGTCTCTGAGCCAAACTGCTGTGCCAGAGCTTTTAAGAAAGCCAGTAACCAGCTGAGGGCAACGAGGTGATTACTGGCTCTAAACAATACAGGGGAAAGGACCAATTGCTGTTAGACAGGGGGCGGTCCCTTACGGGTCCAATCGCCCCTCTGTGATGGCAGTCCCTTACACAGATGTGGACTTGCTGGTGTGCATTGAATCATTGTCCTGCTGTAGAACCCAGGTATGCTTGAGCTTAAGATCACAAACTGGTGGCTGGACAATCTCCTTCAGGACTTTCTGGTAGAGAGCAGAATTCATACAGCAAGTCGTCCAGGTCCTGGAGCAGCAAATCATGTCCAGACCATCACACTACCACCTCCATGTTTGACTGTCAGTATGATGTTCCTTTTCTGAAATGCTGTGCCAGTTTTATGCCAGATGTAATCGGATGCACACCTTCTAAAAAGTCCAACTTTTGTCTCATAAGTCCACAGAATATTTTCTCAGAAGTCTTGGGGATCATCAAGTTGATGTTTTTTTGTCAAATGTTAGATGGGCCTGTGTGTTCTTTTTTGTCAGCAGTGGTTTTGACATTGGAACTCTCCCATGGGAGCATCATGAACACTGAGCTTAACTGAGGCTGAAGTGTTTTAGATGTTGTTTTTGGTTCTTTTGTGACCTCCTGGATGAGTTGTTGATGCACCTTTCGAGTAATTTTGGTTTGTCAGCCAGTCCTTGAAGGTTCAGAACTGTTCCACATGTTCTCCATTTGTGGATATAAGCTCTCACTTAGCACTTTTCCACCAACACGGAACCAGCACCGTTCTGGTTCACGAACCTAATTTTGAACCGTTCGGCACATTTCCACCAACAAAAATACCGCCCTGAACCAGGAACGTTCGTTCACAGCGGGAACCAAAAAATACTTGGTTTTTCAGTGCGAACCAAACGCGCCTGCGCACTCAACGCAAGAAGATGGTGACTCGTAGCGTAGAAACTCATTGAATAAACTGTTTTTGTTATTTATTTGGTGTTCTCCGGAGTTTCAGGAGAAACTTGAGGGGAGTATTAGAAAGGAGAAACTCTACAGCGAGCTGGTGGAGGATTTAGCTCGGGCAGGTTTTTTTCGATCAAGAGAGCGAGTGATAGATAAGCTAAATAAGCTAAAAAAGGACGACAGAGATTCTAAAAAGGAGCTATCGCACAGTGGAGCTGGACGAGGGAATGTACCGGCTCTACATTTGACTTGTGAAGTGAAACAAACATTTGTACCAAGAGCACAAATGCTCGCAAGTAGTCGATGCGCTCCGCCATCTTTGTTTATAATTCCGCTTTGTTGATGACGTACACCGTGACGTATCCTCGGTTCAACTAAAACTAGTGGAAATGCGAGCTGGTTCACTAAGCCTGAACAGCCCCAGTTCAAGAACCAGACTTATTTTGGTGGAAAAGTGCTAACTGTGGTTCTCTGGAGTTCCAAAATCTTAGAAATGGCTTTGTAACCTTTACCTCACTGATGGATATCAATGACTTTCTCATCTGTTCTTGCATTTCGTCAGATCAGGACATAATGAGTTATTTTTGAGATATTTTAGTCTTCTTCTCAGCTTTCCAAAAAAATTTGGTTAATCACAGTTAATTCAAGGGGAGTGCGAGTACTTTTCACACCAGGTCAGGGATAGCTTTTTCCCTTAATCATCATTTAAAAACTGCATTTTGCATTGACTCAGGTTATCTTTGTCTGATATTAAAATGTATGTAATAATCTGAATCATTTAATTGTGACAAATGTGCAAAAACAAAAGACATCCATAAGGGGGCACTTTTTCAGACCACTGTATTGATATAAAATGATGTGCCTTCAAATCAGCTCATAGGGACCATATAGTTAGTGTTATTGAATGCTATTGAATGTAATCTTTGACGATTCCACTGATTGTATTCATCCATCTTATGCTAACTGCTCTCTTCCTCTTTTACACTAATTTATTCAAGCATAACTGTCTTTTCCAATAAACTGGTTCTTCTCATAATGTGTCGAAACCAACGTAGCTTCAGTTTGGTTATCTCATCTTACAGTGTACGGTGAGTTTTAATTCTACATTTCATGCAGAACAGACGTAGGACATTGCACTAAATTAAATGTATCTATTGATGTTGTGTGACTTCTAACGTTTACAGTAGTAACATTGATCTATTATTAAAATACTGTTAAGCCTGAGTTAACTTATTAGCCAAAGACTTTGTTTGATATGCATGATCTTCTTATATTCAAGACAGGACTGTTAATATTAAACACATTAGACACAGAGTAAATATATGTTCAGTCTGGTGAAATGTCAGTGATAAGTGTGCAAATAAGAGAGAAAAATCTGCACACAAGACTGATGTGTTTTATGGCAGTTTTAGAGGATACATACAGTGCACAGTCCATTATATGAGCTGTGTGAGAGCTGCTGAAAGAGATGCTGAAGGCAGATACAGGAAAGAAAGTAACAGGTTCATTGAACACAGGTTCAAAACGTAGCTGCATGTGGAGACCCACTCAGATGGAGCTACGTGAAGAGCCCCCCCATGGTGAACAACATTGCCACCAGCAAGTGGCTACTTGAAGAGATTCATTAAAGAGAAACCACTGCCTAGAATAGTTTTTTTTACCTTGCCACCTGTAGTTCACCAATACTGTACCCATGTTGCATTTAAGGTGAATGTTTAAGGTTCAGACTTGACCAAATAAGACTTTGAAGTAACATATTTTAATAGTGGGCCTACTTTATTTATAGATATGTCCTGCTTTAAATGTTAAACTGTCTTGCCCTAGCACATAAAAGTCTAGAAGACTGGTTTACAAGCCCTGTCCTAGACTACACAATGTTCTACATGGAAAGAAATAAAGGGATACAATGACTTGATATTTCAAGACCTCAGGAATATGTTTTACAGAACACTGTCAGATAAAAACCAAGTGCCATCAGTAAACACACTCTTAATGGAGTTATAACATAACTAACGTTTCGGTGGAGAACATACACTAAATGCATGGTTCAAACTAGTAAAATGGTTCTTATATGTGTCTTGGCTTGAATATCTGATTCTAAACCTTTAATTTCAATAGTAACGTAAGCCTAGCGAAAGTTTTTCCAGGTAGACAGATAGCAATCACCAGTTGCCACCACTCTATAAAACAAGCCAACTCACCTGCTGTTTTCTGCTGATTACAGTTTGATGACCAAATCCCCCCCCCCCAACTTCCTCCCCTCTACCACCAGTTTGGTCCCGTCCAGTTGTCTAAGGTGTAGGTTCCACCTCTGCCGGCTTCACCAACAGGATCTGCAAGAATCAAATCATTGCTTGACCTGGACTACCGATGAGGCCATCACCAAAGTCTACTTCACACCAAAGACTATCATTGTTGACACTGTTCCGCTCAATTATTTATTGCACTCAATCTTAGACCTTCACCAAAGAATCCTCCATGTCAGTATTGTTCACATCAATTACTAATTGCACTCAATTATAGAAAGTATTGTCAATAACAGGGCTGGTGCTCCACCCACACAGATCACGCACTGTGTGTGGGGCCCCAAACATTGATGGGGGCACCACTTAAGTCTCCGCTGCGCACCCAAACTCCCACCCAACGGACCAATCATACGGAGAGAGCAAAAAATCTTTCTACACACATATCCTCCAACCCAATATTCACCATGCACTCTATGGACTTTGATCTCCTGGGGGGGTTGTGGTGCATGTCGGAGACTTAAGTGGTGGGTTGGTGGCAGGATGGGGGCACATAAAGCATTTGTGCTTGGGACACCCACAATGCCTAGCACCAGTACTGGTCAATAAATGCATATTATTCATACATTCTGAGTCTCTTCCTTCTAGAACCTTTATATTATGTGAAGGATTCTTAACCCTTTAATATTCTGCTCAATCATTTGGTCGAGCACATTTAAGTCACTATATGTTCTTGAAGAAGGTGTTGGAATTTAACACAATGTGATTGTGCCATCTCTACCAATCGGTAGAGATATGATAGGCTAAAAAACATCCACTGCAGGTTACTAGAAATGTAACATTTTCTTGTCTGAATGTAAACCACCAATGTTTCCTAGTCACCACAAGTAATCAAACGCTGAAAAACCATTAGTGCTGTTGCAGCACCACACAGATGAGTGTGATGTTTAAAAAGTGAACAAAATGTGCATGTTATTGTACAGTTTTTGTATGTTTGTTTAAAGTGTATATTTAAAACAAAACTGGGATCTCTGAAGTTCAGATGATGAATTGAAGGCTAAGATGATGTTTTAGAAAGCAGTGAGGTGCTTGAAAGTGGTAAGCAGTGATGTCAGTAACGACTCTAATTAGACCGTTTTTTTCAGTAACGAGTAATCTAACGCGTTATTATTTCCAATCCAGTAATCAGATAATAGTTACTTACCCAAGTCACTGTGTTACTTTTTTTGTCATTTTCCTTAGTAAAAAGATATATTTTTACTTTCTTTATATATTTTCTTTCTTTCTTTATGTGTCTCAGGATAGTGCTTTACTCGTGCCACGTCGGTTAATTCACACCTTTCACAATTCCCAGAATGCACCACGCAACCAGCAACATCCGGTTCACCATTTTCTCTTGTTTATGTCTGTGCCAGCTACGCTAGTAGTGTAGCTTAGTATTGATAGCATGCAACACGATAGCTTGCAACAACGTGTTTACACTAAAAACCCACTGCATCAATTGAAAATACAAGTTGACGCAACAAGATATGATGTTTAATATCCAAAGACATATTATCTGCATATAGTTACAAAAGCTAGTAGATATCACGTAAGTATTTAGTTACCAAATAAAGTTGTAAACAGTGTATGTAGCGTAGCTGGCACAGACATAAACAAGAGAAAAACGAGAAAATGGTGAACCGGATGTTGCCGGTTGCACGGTGCATTCTGGGAAGTGTGAAAGTGGCGAATGTGATACTTATCAATTTTCCACTTCACATGAAGTTTTAAATGAAAAACAAACTTTATTTCCATGTTTCCACAGTAGTTATCAAACGAAAATGGTAAGAAAACCGTGAGCTTACACAGCCTTTGGCTATGTTCGAACTTTTCTCCTACTCACTTGCTAATACAGCTTATCCCCCAAAACAGCGTTTTTCTTAAAGACACAGTAACCCTTTATACTGACACTGCAGTACTACACTATGAACTAACACATAAGAAACATTAATTTATCTAGTTTAAACCAAAATACGTATTACAAAAACTGTCTCATGCAATCCAAATATCTTAAACCAATAGTCAAAAAATTAAATTACTGGTAAATACACAAAAATAAAAGGTTTAATAATTTTTAGTCATTGCCCCATTCACAACAGAAGCTGGACTTGAAGTTGTGAGGGCAGTAAGTACAGGTGCTGATCATAAAATTAGACTATCATGAAAAAGTTTATTTATTTCAGTGATTACATTCAAAAAGTGACATTTTTACATTATATTAATTCATTACACACAGACTGATACACTTCAAATGTTTATTTCTTTTAATTTTGAAGATTATAACTCACTACCATATACACTGTGTTTTGTTTTGTAAAACTACTCCTTGCTGCTCTAATGCTGTGAACACCAGGTTCAATGTTCAGATCTGCCAATACAGTGTTAACAGTTAAATATGTCAGGTCAAGAAAGATTTATAAAAACAAGTATTTATTTTAAGTGAAGTCAAGAAAGATTTATTTTATTTTTTATAAATAATATATTTAAGATAATTCAAGAGAATACGTCTTTTATATATATATATATATATATATATATATATATATATATATATATATAATATAAAACATTTTTCTTTTCATGAAATAGTTATTAAGTTCAACTTTAAATGTCACGAGATACACTGTAGCTGTTAAACATGCATTTCCAATAAAGTCAGTATTGGTTAAACTGGTTGTCATTTTTTATGTAGAGGTGGTGGGGGTGTTGTCTGCAGCTGCTGAATGTAACTAATAAAGTAACTTGTAATCTAACTTAGTTACTTTTAAAATCAAGTAATCAGTAAAGTAACTAAGTTACTTTTTAAAAGGAGTAATCAGATTACTTTTTCAATGTAACTATGCCATCACTTGTGGTGACAGGAAAAGGACATTTAGCTGGTCAATAGAGTCAATTCATCCCTGGTTCTGCACCATCCATCAGATTCCATTCCAATGAGCTGGAAATAAAAGTGTATTTTCTTCTCCATTTCAGCACAGTTAGAGCTCATTGTTAAACACATGGAGGCTGAAGAAAATTCAAATCTCAATCCCAGAAAGTACAAACAATACAAACACTGACCCACAGGAAATAAAAATAAAAAAGATCTCCTTTATATCTCAGAAGGTTTTCCTAGACAATAATGAGATAAGATGGAAACACAAAGGAGACTTTAGCTTCAGTCTCCTGCTGCTCAGATATTTCTCCTGAAAAAACAAGACTTCAGCAATCTGACATGTTCTCCTTTAGAACTTCCCTTAGCTTCTCATAAACAACCACAAGATCAGAAGTGAAATATTTTTCATGAAGAAATAGAACAGGTCTCACTAAAGTCTCACATTGTGCTCAGCTTCACCAAAATAAATTCCTCATGTTTACTAAAGACAGGAATCTCATGATGTTCTCAACCATTTCTCATCCAAGACTAAAGAGTCTTCTCAGTTTTAATGCTGTAACTATTAGAAATTCAGAGTACAGTGGTAACCCTACTTATGAGCATCCCTACTAACGAGTATTCCAGGTAACGAGTCGAAATCTCTGAATATTTTTGTTCCAGGTAACAAATAAAATTCCAAGTAACGAGTAGCATAAATTTGTTCAAGTATGCCAACCGCTAGGGGCGCAGCGGTCGTAGCATCCCCTAGATGCTAGCGTAGAAGAAGAGGTCAGTCATTACCTTTGACATCGTGAAAGTGAAAGTGACCTGTCGCCAGTTTCCATTACTGACTGGAGAAGAAGATGCGATCGTAGATCCCCTACGATGCTGGCGACGCGGGGATCGCCAACCGTATGAACTTGTTTAAATACGAT
>BRDA01008197.1:350-14956 GCA_036984385.1 Crenuchus spilurus | reverse complement strand
GTCGTCTCGTTTATGTTTTAAAAACCCATATAAACACATTATTTAGCATATTAAAGTATACTGTATATTGGACGGCTGACACGGATTAATCAGTTTTACATGTATTCTTATGGGGAAAATGCATCCAGCTAACGAGCAAACCAGCTAACGAGCTCAGCTCCTGCACAGATTAAACTCGTAAGTAGGGTTACCACTGTATCTGTTCAGAAGTATCTCATTTTAGCCTAATTTTATTCCTCTTAATGAATTTTTGGGGAAACTCCATTAAGTCTCCTGAAAGATAAAAGAGTGATATTGGAGCAACAAAACTTTCCTTTGGGAAGGTTCAGATGTCTGGCAAAAATGAGCACAATGTTATCTACAGTTCAGGTAAATGACAAAAAAATGATGTAGTGTTTGAGTGGTCATGATCTAAAGATCAGAGAAGTGGAATGGCAAATGGAGAGAAAGGAGGAACAAGAAGAAGAGGATGTTTGGTGTTCAAAAAAGCTTCATCATGGAAGACAGAAAGAACTTATGGAAAGATACAGAAGATACATGTTGTCAAGCTTCCAACACTCTAACACTTCATAACTGCTAACAGTAAGTGCTTTACAGTTTGAATCACATGATGTGTATACTCGCCGTTACCCTGCTTGGACTTTTCACTTATGTGTTGATGTTCAAAGCTTTATACTTTATACAGATTTTGGAACATCATCAGTAATCAGTAATAGAAGAGATTGCATGAGACATCAGCATACAGATTCAATTATACCCTATATACTACAGATTCATGAGCTGAGAAACAGTGGTACCATATCAGGTAGAGGATTATCCTGCTTGTTAATATTACTTAAGACCACGACTATGCAAAAAAGCTGTGTGAGCCCCACTCCAGACTCATCATTACTGTCAGCTTGATGAGTGTATATTTAGTCTAATGATGTTCTCCAACTACAAACCTGCTCTCTAATTGTTGTTATTATACATCACTGTAGTACAGAGTCTTGTGTGAGAAAGAATTTTGTGATAAATAATAAAGGGTGGTTTTAATAGCATAGTACACAGTGTGTATGTATAAGGATGTAGTACATATTCTCCTGCTGGTATACCAGTGCCATCAATATATAAATCACAAACTTAGGATTATTATTTTTTTGTTGAAACAGAGTAAAGTAGGTACTCATACACTACAAAACAAATGATGTCTTAGTGAGTGAAACCACCTTAACTCTGGTCTAAAATGCGTCTTCAGTTAAGGATTAATTTGTTCTCTTTGGTTAAAGGCCTGTCTGAGTTTTATGACTGTATTTTCTTTTGTGTTATCTGTATTTCATTGTTTTTTCCTTACATATAGCAGGATTATTTGATATGAAGTGCATATTGGTTAATGCAATGGCTAGCAATAGAAGGGCTGTGTAAAAAGAGAACAAGGGCAGGGTGTTAATACAGTGGTAACCCTACTTACGAGCATCCCTACTAACAAGTATTCCAGGTAACGAGTCGAGATTTCGGAATATTTTTGTTCCAGGTAACGAGTAAAATTCCAAGTAACGAGTAGCCTAAATTAGTTCAAGTATGCCAACCGCTAGGGGCGCGGCGGTCGTAGCATCCCCTAGATGCTAGTGTAGAAGAAGAGGTCAGTCATTACCTTTGACCGCTGTCCAGTGAAAGTGAAAGTGCTAGTGAAAGCGACACAAAGACAGCAAAAGGTAGTGAACAAGAAAGTTAGATACATTTTACTTTTCATATGATAAGTGTAACCATGTCATACACGTACGCCCATCCTCCTGTCCTCCTTAGCCGCCAGCCTACACGAGCACCGTCGTCGTCTCGTTTATGTTTTAAAAACCCATATAAACACATTATTTAGCATATTAAAGTATACTGTATATTGGCCGGCTGACACAGATTAATCAGTTTTACATGTATTCTTATGGGGAAAATGCATCCAGCTAACGAGCAAACCAGCTAATGAGCTCGGCTCCTGCACGGATTAAACTTGTAAGTAGGGTCACCACTGTATTGGCAAATCTGGTGAACTTTTAGATTGAATCCTTTGAGCAAATGTAGGTTACACAGCGCAATGCACTAACTAGACATAGTGGTATACAAGGTGTTGTACTCAAAGGGCAAATAGAGGTGTATTTTTATTTTATAGAGCTAAAAATTGAAGTTGATGAAGGCTTTGAAAGGAAGAAGCTGAGACACGCAGATTTGGTGACCGAGGTGAAAAAGTGTGGGTGGCAGACATATATTGGTCATGTGCACAATTGCTACTCAAAACTGTCGTAGACAGCCCATTGACTAATAACCAATTATGTTTGTTGTTCCCTGAAGGCAGCACTGTAATTTTACACATGATGATGTATAGATAGGTGTACAGATAGGTTTGTAGCAAAGTCTGTCACATCATTACTGGTCAAGTTTGGATTTAGAGGTAAATTTGAATGTGATCTTGAATCCTAATCTGTCTATACAGTCTATGTAAATAGTCCCCGGTGGATATAAGTGGAAGACATTAGTAAATAAACACTGGGCTTGGAGGATTGGTCAGTTTCATTGTCTTTTGACTAGTTTGGCATTACTTATACAATCTGTCATTAGAGAACAGCTCTGGCGGTGGGGATATGACAGCCAGTCAGAAATGAGTTAGGAAGTCCATGGGGAGATGGAAGTAGGTACATTGTGCTATAAGAGCGGATCCTCAAGAGGGTCCTTCAGGCAAAAAAGAACATGATCAGACAGAAATTGACACTGATGGATAACAAGAGCTGTCAGTGACAGAAAGACAGTGTAGATGGCACCTGGATGTATGGCAGCCAGGGATGTGTGGGCCCACGCAGGGACAGTTTTTTCGGAGCTTGCTTGTACCAATCTGTTTTTGTGCAGTTAGAAAGTTTACATTTTTGCCAGTGTTATATAAAGCTCATCCAACCTCTCAACAGTTTCTAACATTTGTGGGTTGACCAAGAAGAGGTCTAACATTTGTGGGTGGAGCAAGGATAGGTCAATTGATTGTAGAGTTTCTTGAAAGCTTTGTCACCTTATATATCTGAGAAAGGGCAACCTTGGAAAACGGTCTAGTCCTAATATTGTCATGCGCATTGATGCTGCAGTGAATCTACCGTTTTTGGGAGTATAAAATTATGATGCCTGAAGACATCCAAGAAATTGGCTGTATTGTAATTCTAATCGCCTCATCAACCATTTGGATACCAACTATTTGTCTTCTGTCATTGTCTAATCAACATACATGCATATGATTTCAACCTGACACTTAACCATCCCTTAACTATCACACCTGAGAGGACCTTCTGCTCTCATGCCTGAAGTCCAGTTCCTGTCTTTCTAGTCGCAATTGTATACTCAAATAAAGACACTTTTCAAATCCGTAAGCTGTCCAAGGTCACTGTGAAGTTTCTGTGAAAACTATGTTGTAACACTGGTTTTGATTAAGGTGGAAGTAGAGTGAAGAAGCCTAATGTGGGACATATTGTTGTGGGGTAAACTCAAAACAAAAAAAGTACCATAGTAATACTATCATGATATAATCATGTTTTCGACACTGCCAGGAAGGTACCATAGTATTACAATGATAATACTACACTAATGGAAAGTGTTACCTACAAATAGAAATGTACTATAGTAGAACTAGTTGTATTACTGGAGTATTATCATTGTAGCACCATGGTACTGTATATTTAAGGGTTAATGTAGGATTAAATCAAATGAAAGTCGGTAAAACTATGGGTTAACACAAGCTGTGATGTTGTGATCAAAATCATATGACATTTCAAATGTCTAGTTATGTTTTGGCTATGAGTATGTTTTCCTCTAAAATTAAATTCTAGATTACTTTTACTTGATTGTATTTCTATAAAGTATTTCTGGATATTATCCCAATAATTCAGTTGAGCTACTTTTATTTTTGTCTTAATTTTATACATTTGCTGGCAACTACTGTTTTCCTTTTTTTATATTTTTATTTTTTACATTGACAATCATGTTGCTGGTGTTATTACAAGCAACCGTTACTTAGCTAATTTAGTGGTTTGGCTATTTATCAAAGTAAGCGAATGATAGCTTAGCATTAGCCAGTAAAACATTGTGTCATACTCTGTCCTCAGCATAGTCCATGTCTCCATCTTTGTCCACGTGTTCCGTGTTTATGTTTGCCATGTGCTTTTGTTTACTTTCACATCATGTCTCCATGTCCCCTCCCTCACCAAGTCATCCTGCAATGTGCATTTATTTATTCACATATTTATCCACGTGCTTGTCTGTTTACTTCTTCAACATGTTTTGTTAATGCCTCAATCCCCAGATATGTCATGTCATTGTACAGGCCTGCCACATCATCTCATGCCTGATTAAGTGTCCTATGTAGCTCCCTTGTGTTTCTGAATCCCTTGCCAGTCATTGAATGTTCGTGAATGTGCATGTGTGAACAACACTCACAGCTTTGCCATAGCATTGTTCTGTTTTCTTTCTTTACAATAAAGTCTTGCCTTTAGAAACCCACTTCTGCATCCTCTCCTCCTTCTCCAGCTCCACCCTTACACATTACATCTTTTTTCTGAAGGACAAATAATAAATTAAGTCAATGCAATTACCTGAATAGTTTTACAGCTAAAAATACAACCTCTCTTGGGTGATTTTCTTACTTCTATTTCCAAGGGAATTATCCATAAAATGCTAGAAGTGATTTTTCAAAAACAGTTTCTACATATTTAGCACTAGCTTTGCAGAAGTTTTGCAGGAAAATAAATGTCAGGAATCCAATTTGATGGTGGGCTTAGCTTGGCTAAAAGTTAGAGTCACATTGGGATGCTTCAATAGGGTGTCAGAGTGAAACGTTGTTCTCAGATGTAGTTGTGACAGTAAGATTGCAGCTGGAATGCCAGTCTAGTCATTCAGGTTATGGCTGTTTATTTTGATGCTACCTTATTACTTCAATGCTTAATCTTTTCCATTCACTTCTTATTTTAACTGTCATTTATTTGTAACACAGAAGGATAGAGCAGAACTCTCTAGTGTTATGGTGAGATGTGTTCACCCATTCATTACTAGGTCTTAAGGCTTTTCTGTACAACATAATTGATTGAACACTGGGTGAAGTGTTTTGTATTACGTGTTAAGGGACATTGCAATAAGAGTCCAAGACAGAAAATGCTTTTAGAGAACAAGTGGTTTGGGGGTAAAGAGACTAATCTGCTGAAAATCAATTGTGCAGTCTAAATTTCATTCGGTTCATTTTTTATTTATATAGTACTGTTCACATGAACCATTGTACCAAAGAAGCTTTAGTGAAATCCAGGCCCTGAGCCCTTATTAGCAAAGTCAAGTGCAGCATTGGCAGGAAAACACCCCCTAAGAGCTTGAAGAAACTCTGATCAAGACTCAAAGGATAAACCTGATCTTTTCTAGGAGACATTGCCTCACAGAATTATCATAAACAAATAAGAATTTTGATTAAAAACATGAAGAACCCTCTTGAAGTACTCAAGAGAGATCTGTGCAATAAAGTAATCATTAATATTAGATTAATAAGCAAATCTAAATGTTTTCCGTCATTTTTTTAAGTTTTATCAGATTATTATCAATGATAACCAAATATAAGATACAGATTTAGCAGATAGGGATTAAGTTAAAAATGTTGGAGTAAGGGCTCAGCGGGCAAAGACGCTACCACTATGACATCAACAGCCGGGGCTCAAGAGAGCAAAAATTGGCAGTGCTCTCTCTGGGCGGGTAGATGACGCTCTCACTCTCCTTATCACTTTCACATTGCAATGTCCGCTGGCTCAGGCGTCTACTGATTGGTCCAATCAGAGCTGGGGACCCTGTGTGCCTTCCTCCTGGTTCGAAAAAGACGTGGTGGCTGCATCACACGCAACGGAGGAGGCTTGTGCTTGGCTGCACCCTCCTAGAGTCAGGGACATTGCAAAGTGATGGGGAGAGGCCTAACGGAGGGGAGGGGCTAATTGGCTACCACTACATTTGGAAGGGGATAAAAAATTGGCAAAAACCTAGAAATAAAATTAAAAGAAAAAACTTATATCTTACATTTTTCCTTATGTGGTACTTTTTCACTAAGCCCCACTTATCAAACCAGTCTGAATTCATTTTTACATGACCATCGAACCTCTCTTTATGCCTTAGAATGAAACAGACTGTTCTTGTTACTGTGCCTTTAAGACATACAGTAAGTTGACTCTATGGACTGGGGAGTGAATGGTACACACTGAAACTTTAGAAGTGTTTACACACTACATCAAACTCTTATTAAAAATGGCTCCTTTAAGAATACAGGGGTGTATATACTGTACACACAACCAAATAATGAACATTACAGTTGTTATGACCACTGGGGATAGAAAGAACCAGTACTTACTGTTATCTTTCTACTGAACTCTTTTCTGTCTTTGCTCTCCCTGTGTCACACATACTGGATACAGAGCTGATGAGGAGGAGGATGGGGAAAGAAGGCATCCTTTATGATACACGCTGCTTGTTCTTGGTCAGAAAAAAATAAAAAATAAATATCGACAAGGAACAAAACAAGCTGCTCATTACAGGCTACAGCACATCTAAACTCAGCTGGCAGCATGAACGGGCTCTTTCTACTGTGAAGTCTTGGATACATAATTAATTGGTGGGCGCACGTATGTGTGTGTGTGTGTGTCTGTGTATCAGTGTGATGATGCGTGTGTGTGCATGTTCATGCTCAAGCTGTAATGACTTTTTTTGGAAGATACTGGCTGACAGTGTGGTCTCTTAAGGTCATATTTCCTTGTTTACTAAATGTACTCATGACTGTAAATGTGTACATGCTGTAAATCATTCATGTATGATGTCTGAGTCTTTGTGTATACACAAGTACATAATCACAACTACTAGTGCATCTCTAAGAATTAGCATACTGTGAAAAAGTTCATTCATGGACGTAGTTTAATTCGAACTTATTTTATATTCATTACATGTATTACCTGTTTCAAGCCTTTTGTTTTGTTGATACTGTTTGAATATTATTTATTCAAACTTTAAATGAAATGTTCTCAAATTTTTTGAGATTCTGGATTTCTGATTTTTATGAGCTATAAGCTAAACTGATCAACAGTAAAACAAAAAAGGCTTGATGTCTCTTTACATGTAATAAATATTAAATATATGACAGTTTACCTTTTTGATTAAATCATTCTGTGAAGCCGAATGGGGGCTTCTCAACACCATCTTTGCCCCCTCCTTCATGACAACCTTTCCCTTCCCTCGCCTTCTCTCTCATACACTTCTCTTGCATACCATGCATCTCTACTCTCCTTCTGTACTTCATTGGCTTGTACTTTCCCTGGTATTATTTTCCACCTTTTACTGGCAACTGTGCAATATCAGCATAACAATCTGAAAAAGTACAAAAACCCAAATAAATATGGTCCCTCATGAGTAAATATAATTCCCTGTGTGTGGGCTAGGGGTCAAGAAGAGAATATAAATCAGTATAAAGACTTGTTTTATATTGCAAATGGGCTGCAAATCAGACAAATTATATTTCTATACCAACCATTCTATTTATAACAACCTTTTCCTTCACTAGACGCTTCACACTTCTCATGAATACTGTTCAAATCATCCTCAAGTATCTTCCTCTTATCTCTCCTCTCTGATTTTCCTCTGCTCTCCATTTGATTTGTTGGAGTGGTTTCATTTCCCACCTGCTGTGTATGGTCAGCATACTGTGAGCTGTAAACCAGCCAATCAGAGCAGAGCTCATCAAATTATTTGTTTTGCCATAAAAGGCAAAATGGTTTGTTTCAGGGAAAGTCAAACTAATAGATTTAGCAATTACGTAAATGGCCATATAATACAACATCTGGGCATTTATCACCCCAACCAAAATCAGACAGCAAAAATTAGCCAAAAGAACTGAAAATATTTTTTATTAAATATTAACACAAGTCGATGAAAAATCAATGGATATCTGCTTTAAATTATACGGGGAGTTTGATTAAGTATTTCAAGTCCCTGGAATTCCCATTAAAAACTCAATACGTTTGATTTCTGATTGAAATGTTTCACAAATTGAGCCCTTCTTTTTTATTTCCTTTTCTTATTTCCTTATTTATTTCCTTCTGCCTTTCAAATGACCATGTGATGGTTACTGACAGTTTTAAACATTGGTCGTGACAGCACATTTAAAGGTATGATTTATTCCATTAGGCACTCATTCCCTTGCCACCGTTCTCCAATCAGTGGTCCAGCACTGTACGAGGCGTTTGCTGGGATTTTGAAGTGACTGAGCATGCATAATGAACTCATTTGGGCTTTGAGGGAAAATGAGTAGAGTATTATTTGCTTTTCAGAATAAGTTTTGACTGCCTCGGGGGGTTATGGCCCTGTCAGTGTGGAGAGTGCCTGCTGGACTGCAAGCAGGCATCCAGATAATTTGATGTCGCCTTTAATTGGCCATATTTGGACACTGCATAATCAAGGATTCCCCATGTGATCTGATGCGTAAAACAGACATATGTGAAGTAAATGGAGTGTCCATTCATACCAATGTCCCTGATGAGAAGCTCTTCTGGTCATAATAGATCTGTCCGCAAAACACCTAGGGTACTTGTTCTTAAATGATTTACCTTTCAGTCTATTTCAGCCTACTACTCTAAAATAACGGTAGGGTCCTAGAAATAGACTTCCTTTAGGAAATATTTGTGTTTATTAATCTTTTAAAGACAGACTGGGTTCCTCCAAGAGCATTGTACCTATCAAGAAAGGGTTCTACAAATTACTTTAACCCATAAGAACCTGGCAGTCTCCTTAAAGGAAAATGATTAAGGATATAAAACACAGACTAAATGACATGGAACAGATTTCTAATTTGAAATACTACTTCATGGTTTCAGATATCTGTAATATATATATACAGTGGTAACCCTACTTAGGAGTTTAATCCGTGCAGGAGCCGAGCTCGTTAGCTGGTTTGCTCGTTAGCTGGATGCATTTTCCCCATAAGAATACATGTAAAACTGATTAATCCGTGTCAGCCGGCCAATATACAGTATACTTTAATATGCTAAATAATGTGTTTATATGGGTTTTTAAAACATAAACGAGACGACGACGGCGCTCGTGTAGGCTGGCGGCTAAGGAGGACAGGAGGACGGGCGTACGTGTATGGCATGGTTACACTTATCATATGAAAAGTAAAAGTAAAATGTATCTAACTTTCTTGTTCACTACCTTTTGCTGTCTTTGTGTCACTTTCACTAGCACTTTCACTTTCACTGGACAGCGGTCAAAGGTAATGACTGACCTCTTCTTCTACGCTAGCATCTAGGGGATGCTACGACCGCCGCGCCCCTAGCGGTTGGGATACTTGAACTAATTTAGGCTACTCGTTACCAAAAATATTCCGAGATCTTGACTCGTTACCTGGAATACGCGTTAGTAGGGATGCTCGTAAGTAGGGTTACCACTGTATATGATATAATAATATTAATTTAAATAAAGTTTAAAATAATCAGCAAACTGTCATATGACTGAATCCAGGATGTTCAGTATTTGCCCACATTGTATACATGAAACTCATATTTTTACCCATTTTAACTTATTGGCTTTTAGTTAATAATCTGTCTGGGGGGTGTACATAAACTGTCTGTCAAAGTTTTGGCTAAGTTGTTAGTAGTCATATATGCCTGTTTGATGCATTTTTAGACCTGTCCAATGAATGACAGTATTTAAGAAGCCAGGTTTTATGGTTGGTAGGCAATCCAGGTATCCAAATATAGGTGTAAAAACCAGTTCCATAACATATTTAAACTCAACATTATTTGTGTCCCTTTATATGACACACATGAGCACCTGATCTATCTTATAAATGAGTCCATTGAAGAGTGTCAAAGAGAAACGTTTTTATTTACAACACTTTTTAAAAGGATGGTTCTGCAAGGACTTGTTAGTAAAGAAAGGGGTTCTATAGGCAGGGGTGTAGCACAAAATTCTGGACCCTATGCACAAGCAGTGCCCAGGCCCCCCTGTCATATTATTAAATATTATTTCATGTTTAAAATAAAAGATAATTCCAGATTCCTCAAGGGTCCTACCCCCACTTGGGGCCACTTTTCACATCCTGTCTAAAGCTTTCATAGGACCCTTTATACAGAAAAAGGGTTCTTTGTATGGTGAAAGGGTTCTTCAGATTGATGATGAACGTGTTGTAGATGTTTCTATACAGAACCATTTTGGAAATGGTTCTATTTAGCCCCCAAAAGGGTTCTGCTGTAGTTGCGATGTCAACCTTGTAATAATAGAGGAACCTGTAGGAATCAACAGCACATTCCTCACCAGTCTGAATAACCTTTACATCATGATTGTTCATAACCATTTTCTTTACTAAAGAACCCTTGAAGAGCCCTCTCTTTTAAGAGTGTAACTTTTACAGTCCTATTCCTTTAAACCCCGCCCATTGTGCTAGACATCTTTGTTTTTAATTGATAATCAATCATATCTCTGAGACTGCTTTGTTTGGCTTCTAAAAGTTACAGTGAACTCCAGTGAACTTTAAATGTCCTGAGCTTTGGCTAGTTGTGGTGCTGACTTTAATGCACTGAGACTCCAGACTTTAAGTTCAGACACTATTAGGCAGAGGGCGTGGTTTGCCTGACGACGAGTATGTAAACAAAGTGGGTTTGAGAAATTAAAATGGACAGACTGTGAAACTCGCTGCCAATCCTACGTCAGGGTAAGGGGCGTGTTTTGTCGGATTATGATGCAGTCTGCTTGTGAACTAACAGCCAATCCCAGTAGAGGAGCGTGGAAAACGGCTGGACAAAGCATCCCAGAAGACATGCGGGTCTACGGGGAGCCACAACCCCCTCCTCAGGTCAGGAGCCGCAGCGCACACGACTTCCAGATGATGAATCAATGACATCAATGAGACGAAGCTTCATTGAAATGACGCTCGTGCGGCCGGTCCGACGGGGGCGGGAGCGGCTATATAAGTTCAAACTTTAAGGTTTGAACACATCACTAATCTCGGCCTTAACGGGTCAGCAGTGGTCAGGAGCAGAACAGAGGGGAGAAAAGTACTTTTATCAGGTCGCTGCCACTGGTAGACCGCCATCAACAGGCTTTTTACCAAAGAGTCGACGTCCTACACCTGAGGTAACTACTGAACTCTTACTGTAAAAGTTAGTATCATTTACACAGCAGGAGCTCCAGACGTTGAGCAGATGTTGCTGAATCCTGTAAGATCCTTTGCTGTCAGTGCTGTGATGTGTGTGATCTGAACAGGGCCCAGCTGAAGTGGACATGCGGGCGGCGAGCCTCATCCTCCTCTCCTCTCTAGCGCTGTGCAGCCTGAGCGGAGCTCACAGCCAGAGCCTCGCGGCCGAGGAGGAGCCCGGAGAGCGGCCGAGCCTGGAGGAGGTCCTGCAGCGCGCGCAGAGTCTGCTCCTGCGCTCCATCCTCAGGAAGATGGAAGGAGAGGAGAGCGCAGACGGTGGGCGCACTTTCTCTAAAGCACTTTGCTATCAGTCCGTACAGTACAGTCAGTAAAGTACAGTAACTCTCATCGGAATGAAGATAACAAGTTACTGTACTTAATGATCTACAGAAAAGAAATCCACATGTTACAGAGTGAAGGTCAGCATAAGTTAGGCTAATACTAATGTATGCTAAACTGGCTATATTACTGTACTGTTATTATGTAGTGTTATGGTACTACCATCACGGTTTTAGCATTGTGATAGTCCATCACACAACAATGTAGTGCCATGTAATGTGTAGAAAATATTATACTGTTATTATATTATACTGTGCATTATTAAAACATTATTTTATTATTATACTATACTATGCATTGTTTAAAAAGACTATACTATTAGTGTACTATAATATCCATTATAAAAATATATACTATTATTATACTACACTCTTTAAAAATATGGTTCTTCAACGGTTCTTTAGTAAAGAATATGGTTCTACAGAAACATGAACATTTCTCGTGGATAAAGGGTTCTTCAGATTGTTGAGGAAATTGTTGTGGATGGTTATATAGAGCCCCCAAAAGGGTTCTGCTGTAGTTATGATGTCAAGGTTGTAATAATAAAGCTTGTAATAATAGAGGAACCCTTTTTGGTGCTATATGGAACCATCTACAGCATCTACAGAATTTTTTTACCATGCAAAGAGCCCTTTAGAATCATTTACTTTACTAAGTTGAAGAACCAACTCTTTTAAGAGTGTAGATAGATAGATAGATAGATAGATAGATAGATAGATAGATAGATGGATGGATGGATAGATAGATAGATAGATAGATAGATAGATAGATAGATAGATAGATAGATAGATAGATAGATAGAAAGATAGAATATGCACAATTACAACAGAGTATATTTAGTCTTATCTGGAAAATGTATTTACATACAAAGTTATATAAACATATAATTAACCTGATACATTTGAACATACAGTACTGCTTAGTTATTTTTTAAATAAATATGTATTATTTGGCGTGATTTGGAGTGAAGTAATGTTTCATACAAAGTTCAGAAGTGGTTTCTTAGTCCTCTGGAGGTTCTTAGTCCTCAGGAGGATTAGCTTTGTGCTTCCTCTTCCTACAGAAACTCCGGCTCCTCAGGACTGGCTGGAGAAACGGCAGCACCCGGGCAAGCGCGAGGACGAGGAAGAGGAGGGCGATGAAGATTACCCCGAGCTCCAGAAGAGGCAGCATCCAGGCAAGCGCGAGGACGAGGCGGACTGGGTCGAGCTGCAGAGGAGGCAACATCCGGGTAAGCGCTGGATGCTGGAGCAGATGGGGGAGACTCCCGGCGCTCACGACGCCCTACTGAGCGAGCTCTTGACCAAGCGGCAGCATCCGGGCAGGCGACTCGCGCTGTTCAAGCGGCAGCACCCCGGCAGGCGCGAGGCGGACGCGGGCGAGCCGAGCACCGGACACTTGTTGGAGATGGACAAACGGCAACATCCGGGCAAGCGCTTCTGGGACGTCCCGACTTCAGACGCGTCCCCAGGCGGCCCCTGCGACCCGCGGGCTGCTCCCAGCTGCAGCAAAGCCAGCCTCCTGCTCGAGCTCCTCGACAACGTGAGCAAAAGCCGCGCGGAGGAGAAGAGGCAACATCCGGGCAAGAGGCTGACTGTGGAGGAAGATCTAACCGAGCTGGAGTAGAGAAATGAGTGATGAGCCGATGAGCTTTCAAATGTATGAATAAACAACATCACTTCATTCTTTTGGGTTGTTTTCACATTACCCTGCTGAGCCACGTGAGATATCTCCTAGTCTGGAAAAGAGATACAGAGCTTATGTTGAGTCTAGAAAAGTGCTTTATTTACTTTATTTAACAGTATTTGGGAGATGTTTGATTGAAATATATGACCCCTTAAAAATAGTAGCTACCATGGTGGTTTGATGGCATCTGATACATTTAAATATACTGTACCAGAACATTTGACAGGTCCTAATAAAATTATAATACTATTATTCGCTACACTGTAAAAATGTGTTGACTGAACTTAACTTAGTCATCTTTTTGTTTTGACTCATTTATGCTGTAAAGACATGACATGTTAAATTTATACAACTTAAACTTAACATGTCATGTCTTTACAGCCTTTTCTCCATACACATACACTTGCACCATATTTGATTGTATTACACCTTGTTTCTGATGGTATTGCTATGCTAAACTCATGGTGGTAGTGCTGTAGCAGTACAATGCTAATACTAATACAAATACAGCATAATAAACTAGCAGTACTACTGTTAAACTAGTTGTATTATGGTAGTACTACGGCACTACCATCATGGTACTGTTTGTAAGGGAGTCCAGAACAGCTCTGGGCTGTATAAGCGTGCGCAGCTCCAGGCTGATATCTCACGTGGCCAGCACGCACAAAGCTCCGGTCTCCGCGTGCACAGTCTCGCGCTCTGTGTGTTTGTTCTGTCAGACTGCAGTGGATGTATTTCCCTTTGCGAAACGGGTGACGCGAATTATTTTTCTACAGTATGTACGTGCATGAGCTGGAGAACTTGTCGATCTTGTAAATGATTTTGGTTTCTATGGTATACAGCATATAGTGTAAATTACAATAATGTACAATAAAATGCTTTCGACGAGAACACCAGTGCAAGTGCATCAGAGACCGAGAGGAGACGTGTATGCGCGTCTGTGGATGTTGTTATACCTTTATGAGGACGACTGGTCAGAGCGAAAAGATTTATTTATGTTATATCAAATAGTATATTCACATGAAGAATGTGAATAATTATATATATATTAGTGTCAGATATAGCCATAATTTACTTACATGATGTGTTTGTGTATGTGTGTGTCAGTTTACTAGGTTTATGCCACGTTTTGAGGACTAAATTATATTTAAACAGGAACGTTCCTCTCTTCATGGTGGTCCACACAACGTAAATCATTCAAACCTATATATATACAGGGGTTAGACAATGAAATTGAAACAGCTGGTTTTAGACCACAATAATTTATTTTTTGTATAAATACAGCGTCAGTTCATCTTGGGAATGACATACACAAGTCCTGCACAGTGGTCAGAGGGATTTTAAGCCATTCTTCTTGCAGGATAGTGGTCAG
>BRDA01008196.1:40336-53248 GCA_036984385.1 Crenuchus spilurus | reverse complement strand
AGCTCTAACATTGTTCTTTAGCAGCTACACTGATAAGACTGTCTGTAGAGTGGTGACACTGACACTAGGGGGAGCTCTAACATTGTACTGCAGCAGCTACACTGATAAGACTGTCTGTAGAGTGGTGATACTGACACTAGGGGGAGCTCTAACATTGTTCTACAGCAGCTACACTGATAAGGCTACCTTCAAATGTGCCTATAAATTAGCCATTTTTTGTTTCCTGGTCTCATGAGTGCAGGTGGATTTTTTAAAAATAATAGTTTGATGTTGATTATCAAAAAATAGCAATAAAAGACCCAGTTAATCGGTTGGTCTGTCACTAATATAAATTCACCGTTTGACCTATTATCAGTCCTGAATGATAACTGGAGTTGATGTTTTACGCTTCTCTGATGATCATTATCAGCACCTGGACTACATTTCCATGCTGATAAACGTGATTTATCCTCAAATCTGAAACAAACATTATAAAATACTCATTAATTTAGTCTGAGCCGATGTCCTACCCACAGCACTATTTGGTGTTTTTCCTCCATTTTGTTCCTCTGAGTGTGTTAAACAAACACAAACTACAGTTACTACAAATGTAAAATGTATCTCATGCCATTTGGTAAGCTGTAGCATACACAAAAAAGCTTTTAAGAGAATATTTGAGAAATTTATTTTTTCTTATTAATGACAAATCATTTTAATATGTACACAATCATGTATCAGTGACCACCTGTCTAATAGTGGGAATAATCACCCTCATCTCAAATGACAGTAGTGAATCACTCCCTGACACTTTGTGCTCCTGTGGTCATTATAATGGTTAACTGGTCCACTGTGGTGTGTTGATTGCTCTGTACCACTCGCTGGAATTGTTGGTCCTCTCTGGCATCAATGGGGCACCACTGTTATGCTGTTGGGAGACACTCAATGTTCAAGATGTCCATTCTTGGTACACCTTCACTAGAATGCTACCATCCTTCACCTGGTACACTATTATCATGTGCTTTTAGACATCAGTCCCATCACACCTTTTATCCATGATAATGGTTTTACACTCTGATACAACTGACTGGTGTGCTCACTTATTTATATTTATTTATGTAAACCCTGTCATCTGTTACATCCTGGGTGAGGGGAGGTCATAATATTGTAGTATGACTGTGTATATAACCATTATATAAAAGTATGAGTTTGTATTTGTAAAGATTCTTTCCGTCTTATGTTTCTCAGTATCCGGATCGCACGATTCCAGTGCTCATCATCGGAGTCCTCATATTTCTTCCAGGCTTCTATCACTTGAGAATCGCCTACTATGCGTCAAAGGGTTACCGAGGGTATTCATACGATGACATTCCAGACTTTGATGACTGACCGTGATGCAGGCCAGCTTGCTGACCTTTCATCTGGACACCTGCTGTTTTCTTTGTGGCCAAAGCTGCATGACATGCCTTTTTCTTTTCTCCCGGTGTGAACTTTTATTTTCCCTCCAGCAGGAAACCATCAGACAGCTGTGGCTCATCTAAAGAATAACGCGGGCTGCACAGTGTATGTGCTTCATTAATTTCTTGTACCAAAGTTTGAGAATACGTCTCTGTGATGGAAAATAGAGTATTTATTTATCACGTGACAGGCCAAAAAGAGGTGGTCAAGAGTGTTTGTTTTCTGTGTATAGAGTATTGTATAGCTGCAAGTATAAATAAATTGTTTTTATGTTATTAAACTGTGTCAGTTCTTTCAATAATTATTAGAAATGTCAGGAATCAAAAATAAAAGATACTGTCAGTTTTTAGCATTTTGAGTTCACAAATACCTGATAAAAACACATCCAGCATGTGTTTACTGTCCTCTAGTGGCAATAATTAAACATGACGTTTCTGTTGCCACTCAAGTATGCAGCTTTATGCAAAAGTATGGACACGCCATGTTTTGATGATTATCTGATAAAGCACACATTTTAATGCATCTAAACAGTTAGAGAATATTTGCTAAATGTGACATAAGAAGAAATAAATGTCTAGTAATCCTAGGTGAGGATCTTTAAAGTGTCCAGCAGGTGGTGCTAGTGTGATCTAAAGACAGCTGGGTGCCTATGCATCGCTTACCAAGGGAAGAGATGGCACCAGGGTTCATTATGGAAAGAAGTCAAGCCAGCAAAGGCAGTGATTCTGTAGCCAACTTTGTGCTGCTTTGACATATCCAACTGACCTTCACATTACTGCAGACCAAGTACAAGCTGAATGTGTAAACTTGGCTTCCAGATTCCCCAGATGTCAGTGTGATTGATTATCTGGGGGATGAACTGCTTCAACAAACAGAATCAACAGTGGCTTCACCTCACACCTTACAGCACTGCTAATGTCTTTGTGCCAGTGGCGGACCGTGCATTTCACACCTAATGCTCCGTCTGAATCAGTCTACCCCTCAGAAACTAATCTATGGTTATAAAAAATGGTTAATATACAGAAATGCAGTATAAAGAGCCACTGCATCACAGACATAACTACTGTAGCTTTAATAAATGCCTCTATTGAATAAACAAACCACAGGTGAACAAGTCTCCTACTGCAGCTACCGCCACGACATACATAAAAAAAACATCAATAATTTCATAAACTTGCAATATTATTTAGGAAAATAGCAATTTACTCACCAAAAAATCAAATTATTTTTAAACAAAATTCATCCTCCTCTCTTGGAGGGGGGGGCTGCCTTGAGCGGTCTTCTTTGACTTTGACCCTGTCTGGCAACAAGTGATGGCTGAAATGTGATTGGTTAAATGCTTTAATATGAAAATACATGTCTGGAAACAGCACAACCATCGGAAAAGCTTTAAAAGGAAGCGGACGGACCATTTGGAATTATTTAATAAGTATTCATGTACAAAATATAATTAACATCAGTTTGTGATTCAGATATTTCTTAGGCCAGCAGAGAAGGCCTTACAGGCTTTGACGGCCCACCACTGCTTTGTGCCATACCCTTTGAGGTCTTGTAGAGTCTGTACTTGGATGGGTCAGAGCTGTAGTGGCAGCATGATGGGAACCTACACAGTATTAGGTGGTTTTAATGTTGTAATCTGTGTATAATGGCAGTATATAACAGAAAGAGCTGGCACCAGAGAAGATGGGCAAATGTCTGACAATTGCACCCACACAGCTTGTTTAGTTCCGGTAGAGAGGTACTGCCATTAAAAAAGGATTAGTACCATGCCTAATGCCAGGTGTGGGCTAGAGTGATATAAAGCCCGCCAGCTCTGAGCTGTGGAGCAGTAGAATTGTGGTCTGTGGAATGATGGTGGTCATCCAATACTTGTGGTGGGGTGGTGATCATCCAACACTAACATTTGTCACAGGAATTTGGAAGAAACCATGAATTTGCAGGTGTCCCTATACTTTTTTTTCCACCCATATAGTATATAACCACTTCTACTACATGCTCGCCTAGTTTTAGAGAATACTGCTGTGGAAACAGAACAACAGAAGCTAATGTCAAATTCACATCACCATAAATGTCTTTTCAAGACAAGGTAACCCAGGGGCTGCAGCAGGAGTGGTGAGATTTGGACAGTACTACCAGGTGTTGGGTAGGTTACCTGATAAAGCCGTGCCACTTTTTCTGCCATTCATATGTGTCATATATCCAAAAATCCAGAATCTTGAATTATTAAAATATTTTATTTGGAGTAAATTATTAGTCAAACAGAGTCAACATTAAAACAAAAAGTCTTGAAATATCACTTTACATGTAATGAATATAAGATATGACATTTTAACATTTTGAAGTAAATTATGAACACATATAAACTTTATCATATTCTCATTTCTTGACACTGTCAACAAAACATTTTATCAAGGATTTCCAAACGTTCACTTAAGACTGTACTCAATCTGCAATCAACACTACAATAAACTGCTTTAGTGGGTCTTTAAAAGCTGTATTTTAGGCAAATGTAAGTAATGTGCATTACAGCAAGTCGCACTGCTGCAGGTCCACAGCTGTGTATAGTTTACAGCTGTTTACTCTGACACACCTTAGTTAAACTCATCAGCTAATCATCCAGCTTTTTCTGAGCTGAATATGATACGGTAGATCAGAAAAAAACCTGCCAAGTCACCAAGACATGTCCAAAGAATATGAAGCTATTTGGTTTTAGGATTGATGTACATGTACTTTAATTCATTTGTTAACATCATGTATTTGTGTTGTGTCCTGAGCTCAAATACCCTGATGTAGTGAATGAAAGTAAACATCTATCAACATTATGACTTTAATGCTATTTATGGACGTTCTACTTCATTCATTGTTAACATCAGCATTTCATGACTGTAATGTTTCATTATATAATATTCAATAGATTTTATCTGCATTTATAATACAGTATATTTTAAATGCCTACTTTGTATTCTTAATCCCTACAGAGTAACATCTGAACATTTGTGGCAACAGAAGTACAGTATGTCTATTTGCGCAGAGCCCTGTATTCCATAGGTTACACATAATTAGTGTTTTGAGACTTTCAAAATAAAATGACAGTCCTTGGCTTTGTTCTATTTCTATAATTGATTTGAAGCCATTTTCAAATAATAATCTGCATAATATCTGGAAAAACCATCCATCCATCCATTATCATCTGCTTGATCTTTATCAAGGTCGCAGTTAGTCCTCTACACCCTCACTGGACACAGTGCATTACACTATTCAACTAAGCCCAGGTCAGCTAACCCATTGCTGGGTGCACACATACACGCACATATGGACAATTTAGAGTACCCAACCCACCTGACCTCCATGTTTTTGGACTGTGGGAGGAAACTGGAGACCGTGGAGGAAACCCACACAGACACGGGGCGAACATGGAAACTCCACTCAGATAGGGACTCGAACCCAAGACCTCAGTGCTGAAAGGTGAGCATGCTAACCACTAAGCCACCGTGCCGCCCCATAGCTGGTGCAATTAGACACAACTGGAGGGTTAATGTATGTTAACAGAATATTGACCTGCTGAACACAATACAATGAGAATGTAACACCTGGGGAACATAGAACAAGAGAACATAGGACCATGAGAACATAAAAATGACCTCCTTGCTACTTGCACTTTCACACCAGCTATATTTTGTTTTACACAAGAATAGAATAAAAATGCCGGTTAGGGGTTAAAAGACTTGATTAATTTATTTACATTATATAAATAAATGATTCATTAATTAAATAGCCCAGTGAAATAACACTTGCTTGTTAGGGCCCCCTAGTGGCTGGGATGTGCTAGACAGCTGTAAACAACTGTGATAGACCTCATGCAATAGACTTATCAACCTGATTTAGTCATTCAGTTGCTGTTTGGCCTAGAAATCATAGGCTTGTTCCACGAGTCATTGTACTGTGAGTGACTTGCAGCCTCACCTGAATCACTTCATCTGATATCATTAATTTGATTTGATAGTTTGCCATCTGCCCTAAATCCTGAATATGATTCATATGACCTTGTTCATAAACAGAGGAATCGAGGACAAAGTAGATAGTGAGCAACAGGCAGCGGCCATAAACACAGCAGAGACACAAACACACCTGAAACATGACTGTCTGTCCACAGAGTCCACACTGAAGTCTGAACAGGAGTAAGGATAGACTATATTTGTAATATGTACATGCATTCTCATGTATACAGACATATATACAGAGAGACTCATATACTCACATATGTGTGCATCCAGTTTATACAGACTGAAATATATAAATAACAGGCTGCTGTTTTTAGTGAGATTGTGAGCGCATCTGTTACTGTGTTTCTGACAATGAACCAGGTTTTAGTTGGACATATTATCATAAATATATAACAACAAACAGCTGTGCAAAACAGTTAGTCCCTTATGATTTCAAAATCTACTTATCTAAATGGTGGAATGATAAGAAGGTGGATGGGTGGGTATATAGATGGCTAGTTGCATAGGTGAATAGATAGATGGGTGGTTGAATTTATAGATGGATATTTAGGTGGGTAGTTGGGTGGATGAATGCACAAATAAGTGAATAAATGGGTAGATAATTGAGTATTTGGATGGGTAGATAGACAGACAGACAAGCTTATACATTGATATACACTAGTCAAAAGTTTTAGAAAGTTTTCAAATACTTCTGTTTTGGTCAGAGGTTCATCCTACAGTAAGATAATGACCCAAAACATCAGTCCAAGCTCTGCCAGAACTACCTCAGGAACAAACAACAAGATGGTCAGCTTGAAAACATGGAGTGGAGCACAGTCTCCAGACTTAAACCCCATCCAGCTGATTTGGGATGAAGTGAAAAGCAAAGCAAACCTACAAGAGCCAACATTTATGTGATGTTCTGCAGCAGATTAGTGAAGAACTGTCTGAAGAATGTTTGATGTCTGTTGTAGAAAGAATATCACGAGTGTGTTCAGCTGTTATATCTGACAAAGGTGCTGCTTTGTGTCCAAAGTTTAGACACATTTTGTCTATAAACTGATTCACTGAGTTCTTATTTAACTCCTGAGCTTTCATTTCAGAGTCAAAGAGACATTAAACTCAAACATTTTACATACAAAACTGAAAGAAAATGTAAAACTTTTGACCAGAAGTACACATTAAAACTAGTATGAAATTATTTACTAAATGACAATTAGATAATGAACAAGAATGAATATATACATATTCTTGAACTATAAGCCACACAACAATGAAGAAGTATGAGGTTTCATGTGTAATGAATATAAAGTACAGATTGTGCGGTGGTCCTCTACAGTCAGGTTATACGTGTAACATCAGGTCCTGACATTGTCTAAATACCAACAGGTGTGTTTATAAGGCGTGAGTGCGCGTGCACGCGTGCGCGGTCGCCTCGAGACGGGGGGGGGAGAGAGAGAGAGAGAGAGAGAGAGAGAGAGAGAGAGAGAGAGAGAGAGAGAGCTCGTGCAGTTGTGAGGGTTTAAACTTTGCTGGTTTGGTGTGAGGCAGTGTGTATGTGAGACAGTGTGTGTGCGGATTTTCTCTGAGCTGACAGCGGAGAACCTTTCTGGAAGCAGCGTATGATTAGGATTATCAACTGTGCGCAGTTGGAGAACCTTCATCACTTTATTTCTCCCCTTTTAACAAAAAGCAGAGGATGTTCTGAGCGTCCCTCTGATATAACCGTGAGTACAGCCTTCCTCTCACCTTTACTGAACTGTGTGCTATCACCGCTGGACAATATGACCATGCGTCCCGATTATCGTGATTAATTACGTCACGGTTCACTTTTCAGACACTAATCGGTATCGTCACTGCCTGTAGATCACTGAACAAATAATCAGTCAGATACAGACTGGAGCTTGACCAGTGATAGAGGGTCTGTATGTAATGTATAGTAATGGTATAAATTGCATAGTAACAAGTACTTTATTGGATGTCAGTTAATTTCACAAATGTTTACTTTTTCTTTGTTTTTGTTTGTTTAACACTGTTTTGTTTATTAAATAATTACATATGTGTTTATTCATAGTTTGGATGACTTTAGTATTAATCTACAATGTAGAACATTTTTAAATCATGAAACACCACTGAATGTCCAGAAGGGGTGTCCAAACTTTTGACTGGTAAAAAAAAGTGGAAAAAGTACATTTTTGTTTAGCATTTAACCCAGAAAGGGTAAACTGTTGTGTAATTTATATGCATGATATGTAAAGTTACATATTTTAAGCCTTTTTTATTTTTATGATGATCAGTTTGGCTTCTAGCTCATGAAATTCAGAAATCCTGAGAACTCAGATTATTAAAATATTTCATTTGGAGTTTTTGAGTAAATTACTATTAAAACAGTATCAACTTAAAAAAAAAGAAAAAAAGACTTGAAATATGTCACTTTATGTATTGTGAATATAAATATATATGACAGTTCAAGCTTTAAATTAAACAATAAAAAAAAGTCTGTACTTTTTCACTATATATTTTTATTGATGACTATATGACACCCTGTCCTGGTCCTAGTGGAACATAAGATTTTTTTATTATTAAATTTTGAACAAAAGTGAACTTTTTCCTCAGTAGTCAAATTTTTGGAGTTGCAGTATATTGCATATATGGAGTATATTGGCTGATACTTTTATCTTATTTATTGAAAGTAAAATGTTGTGACATAATTTGAATCTAATGACTGCAAACCAGACCAAACTGAGACAGATCATTTTTATGTAACTTTTATGGAATTCTATGGTATCTGCCAGAACTTCTCATTTGCATGGATCAAACCACAAAAAGCAGATTTTAGACCAATGCTAGTTTGGCAAGAAGGTGGTAAAGTAGATTATGTCGAAATGGTTTAGTGTCCATGTGCACCAAAACCAGATACAATCACTAACCTCAGTTTTCATCATAGATATAGTTTGTATAGATTGTGAGGTGTTAATGATGCACTTGCATGTGAAAGAAGCTCCATCTGGTCCAAATCCCACTCAGTTCTGACCTTTTAAAAACCCAATAGAAAAGCCAGGATCACTCCAGTGTGCTAGAACATCCTAAATCAGCTTATGGCTCAGAGTTAGTGTCCAGGGAGGACTGTCTGACTGACCAGTGTTTTATTTCTGTTAGTTGTTTTCTGTGTTACGTCATTAATGAACTGTTGACCCTTCAGCATTTTGGCTTTGAGGATTGAAGCTTTTGGAACAAGACCTACTTTTTTGAGATTTAAATTTATTTTATTTTATTTTTTTACATTACTTGAAAACACAGTTTGACCTTTACTTTGAGTCAAAATGTAATTCCAGTTTGTAGCAGTAACATCTTGTTACATTCACGCTTATTGAATGTTAAGCACGTGTAAAGTTACCATTTTGGAGACAGTTTTGTTTCAGCAGTGATGTAATGTGAGTCAACTGGATCTGCTGACTGCATCCTGAAGATATAAGCTACAGTAGCTTTCGCCTCTGTTTTATAGATGCAGGTGTATCTTTAGCCCAAAGCACGCATTCAAAACCTGCTGTGACTCACTGCTAATGCTGCTTCATGTAAATCGCCTCCAGTCATAAGCCCTCAGTTCTGAGTCATTAAAGTAGCAAAAGTACATGTTATGATGTGTATGTTGCACCAAGTATCAACAATTGCATTAACATTAACTCAGTGAAGAACCAGAATTATGAAGGGTCTTCAGATATGCCGTCGCTCAAAGAACCCATTGTGGAACCATTTGTTTTAAGAGTGCAGGTTTAAAACACTGCCTCCAATTTCTACATGTCATTTATTCATTAAAAACCACCCACACTCAAGTGTACTCATACTTTCTTACAGTCTTAAATTGTTATATATATATATATAATATAAGTATCCTCAGTAATCTTCTACACCAGGGGTGTCAAAGTCCGGTCCTGGGGGGCAGGTGTCCATCACAGTTTTGTGATTTCTCTGCTCTGACACTACAATTAAACCTGGTCATTACCTGCTGAGATGAATCAGGTGTTTGATCAGGAAGATCACCAATCTGTGCAGGAATTCTGCAATTAATGGAATAACATCATAGACATTGAATCACCTTAATTGTTGCAGACACTGTAGAAATCATTCTGCTATATTTCGGGGATCTTTGCACTGTGGCACTGTTAGGAAAATCTCAAAATGGACAGTGTTTACTCAGCAGCATGCAAATGCCATGTTGTCTTTGCCCAGCCCTTTTCTTATTGGTTCGTCCATTCACTTAATCTAGATTATTCAAGGAGACACTATATGTCCAAATGTTAATGGACACCTCTTCTAATGAATGTATTCAGCTGTTTTTGACACATATGTACAATGCCAGTGATGGATTGACACCCTGTCCTGGGCTTGGTTGAATAGTGTAATGCCCTGCCCTGCACCCAGTGAGGGGGTAGTGGACTAACCGTGACCCTGATAAGGATTAAGTGGGTGTGATAATGGATGGATGTACAATGCTTGTCCAGAAACACAGCTTGTCTAGTCCATGTACAGAAGTACCGCCAATAGAATAGAACTAAATATTAACCTACTGGCACCATGTCTAATGCCAGATGTGGGCTGGAGAGGTATAAAGACCCCAGCATTGAACTGTGGAGCAGTGTAACTGTGTTTTTGGATCCATGTAATACTTTTGGGATGAGTTGGGGATGGTGATCATCCAACATCCATTATAAAAGCAGTTTAAAATCTTTTTTAATATTATTGATCGGAAGCAGGTGTCCCAAAACGTTTTGACCATAAACCTTTGTCTCAAAACTAGTTTTAAACACAGTAACTTGTGATAAACTGTCCAAATTCCTCTTGTACTATAAACACACCTTTGTAGACATAGAGCTGTCACTTCCTTGAAATGATAACTGGCTGAAGTCACCTGTGTGGTTTTAATGAATAACCCTGATAGGCATGTAAAGCTCTGAGATCATCACTATTCAGTTCAGCTACATTTCTGTAGGAAAACAAAGCAGGACTGAATTTGATAATGTTATGTTTGAATATGTAAGCAGTGGAGCTTTTAAAAATGCCTCCAGCTTATTTAAAAGTTCTTTGAAAACTTTATAAACACTCTGTAAGTACTTCTGAATAATCCTTTCATCATATTTAAAAGGTGGAGGACCCTCAGACTGATTTTAACACAAATAGATCCTAAAAGTGCCTTAATTTTAGTCATGAATCCACAAAGATTCAGTTTTACTGTACACTCTTAAAAGAAAATGTTTATATATATCAAAAATCTAAGTTTTTGAAAAAAGGTTCTATGTAGCCCCCAAAAGGGTTTTGCTATTGATACGATGTCAAGTGTATAATAATAGAGGAACGCTTTTTGGAGCTGAATAGAACTATTTTCAAAAATATTTTATATAGAACCATCCACAACACATTCTTCATTAGTATGAAGAATTCTTCAATTACTTAAAGGGTTCTCCAAGTGTTCATGGTTCTATATATAAGCATTTTCTTTTCTAAAGAACCCTTGAGGAACCATCTTTTTTAGAGAAATGATTAACTTTTAGGAGCCATTTATGTTTTAAGATGTTTTTAAAGAAAGGCTGGGTTCCTTAAAGAATCAAGAAATTCAAATGACTTCAAATTCAAAGTACTTTTAAAAGAAACTTTTAAAATAAAGGTTCATGAAGGCATTTTTAAGGGTTCTGATAATGTGCCAATCTAAGGAAGCCTTAAAATATCTTTCAGGAAGTGTTTGTTTTTAGACTGTCTGAGTACAGAGTTTTTAAATTTTATGTTTGAAAATAATGTAAGGAATTTTATTTATCAGCAAATACTTCAATTAATTTGATTTGGTTCCAGACTCTACATTTCTCACTCATATAACTGAAGATTCACTCCATTTTATATAGTCAAATGTGGCCATATAAAATGTAGTGTAAATAACTCTCCTTTCGAGAATGTTGTAAGCTTAAGTTAACATATAAGGTAACAAATAACACTGGCTTACTTGTTTTAAGGAACTTTATTAAGTAAAGTGATGTAAGTAGACCTTTATACACATACATAGCATTAGGAGTCTAAAGGACATGTTATTAATATAGTACCACTGAGCAAGTCTATGAGATGGCTAGAACTCAAAAGGAGTTACTAATGCACTTTAAATCCCGTAAGTTACGTTACTTCGGTCATGTGATGAGGCAGCACATGAGAGCATTGAAGGAAGTGTTATGATTGGACTTGTGGAGGGAGTCAGAAGACGTGGAAGACCAAGAATAACCTGGATGGATAACATCAAGACATGGACTGGATTATCAGGTGCTAGCCTGCTACAAGCAACTAGAAACAGATGGAATTGGAGAGAAGTGACTCGTCTGTGCAGCCTACCATCACGAAGCGATGACGGCGTGTGACGTGACAATATTAATATAGTGGGGTGAATTTGCCTTTGCTGAAAATTAAACCCCAGTCTGCCACGTGGAAGGTAGTGTTGTTGCTTACTGTACTATACAAACAGGTGGTATAGTCACATATTAAATCAGGTCAACATTACAAATCTGATGCCAGTTTCAGAGCCCTTGATTTCTGTACACCAGGCAACAGAAGGTGACAAATGACTAAATGTTTACACAGAAGATCTGGAGATCAGGGGTCATTCTTAGCTGAGACAGATTTGTTTGATGTCTGTCATCGTTGACTTGTTTGCATTTGGGATACTGAAGCATATTTGCATGTGGCTCTAGACTCTCCATTCTTATGTGTGTGTAGGTAGGAGAGTTCCTCTACATGAGATGTGGTGGAAACCAGTGAATCTTATGTTTTGATGGAAAATGTTATGTGGAGTCTCTTCTGATTACTGAAATCTGTTTCAAATCTTTTGTACAAAGAGTGGACAATAATCTCCAGCCTCTACTACATGGTAGACATATCTTAGGTAGATCTGTGTACAGCATCTGTTATCTGGTAGAGGTGTGTAATCCAGGTCCAGAAAGTAAAAATCCACCCCAGGATTTTATGTCAACTGCCTTGTTGGTTCTGCTGCAGATATCCTGCAGCAGAGTCACACATGAAGTTGAAGCAAAATGCTGGGATGGATTTCTACTTTCTGGACCTGGATTACCCACCTCTATTATCTGGGCCTTGAAAGGGTGAGTTTTAATGGCACTGCAAAGATGGGTCAGCGTTTCTGACCAATAGTTTGCCCATTTGGTAACAGTGTTTGTTTTTGAATCCTAACTCGAGCTAACTGATCTGTTTCCTTTACCTTGGTACTATGTAAAGTACTATGTAAACAATAACATTATATTATTATGAACCTTCTACACATAGTGCGATACTTCAGAATTGTGATTTTACTCCTCTTTAGTTCCTATGTAAAGATTTTTGTGGTAGTATCACAGTATCCATCATTGTTATAATGTCAATTTAGTTGTATTACTAGGGGAAACACTAGTTGAGCACATCCACAGTACTGGGAAACAGTTCTGGGACATGGAACTTCAAAATTAAACTT
>BRDA01008196.1:15490-40236 GCA_036984385.1 Crenuchus spilurus | reverse complement strand
ATGTTTATGGACTAATATCTCCTATTCTAGTGATTAATAGTGTTTATTGAGGTTGTTTATGGACTATCTCCTATTCTAGTGATTAATAGTGTTTATGGAGGTTGTTTATGGACTAATATCTCCTATTCTAGTGATTAAAAAAATAAGAGTATATGTTTTCCTGAAAAATGTTGAATGTAATGAGTGAATGCATGTTTGCTTTTGTGTATAATGAGACCTATTGTAGGGTGAGACAGAATCCACTCACTTAAATGCTTTGTACATTAGAGAGGTATTGTGCATTTCAGGACAAAGGCCGTGTTTATTGACTATTTTAATCATGTGTTTATAAGCAGTCTGATATATATACTGATATAGATTTAAAATCATGTAACCTGATGCATATTCCACACATAGACTCTATCTAATCATATTTGCTTTTCTGATGCAGTCTGAACAGGAGCTGTAGTGTTATTGGTTTAAACAGCTCTGAGCTGTTGGTGCTGATCTCTGCTTTCACCTGCTGATTTTTAGCAGATTATAGTGTTCACTTTACAGTGCTTCTTTTTACGCTGTGTTATGGACTTAGCCAGGGAGTTTGGATATGCAAATGAGGTTAATGTGGAGTTTTATTGAGATTATTGCCCTCCGATTACATAAGCACAGCTGGGTGTACACAAACCCTCTACAGGACAGAAGACAGAGAGAAAAATGGACAAAACAGTGGTGATGCCATTCATTTGCTTTGAGAGAACATTGATCAAACATAGGTACTTCCTGTATCTTGAGTATCAGGATTATATCTGGTTATAGATTATCCAAATAAAAATGCAGGCATAAACACACTGAAGATACATTTAATACAGATTATACCACTTCAGGAGGTGATCTGAGACACATTATGTCGGATGTTATTGTAGTGTAAATGCAGCCATGTCTCGAAGTTATATTCAACAAAGTCCAAAACCCCCACCCAACATTCAACTGAAACCTCACCAAAAACAGTGAAAACTCTGTTCAATACAGCCAATACTCAACCAAATACAAAAATACTCCTCTTAGTACAACCATGATCCTGCTCAATACAATCAAAATCCCACTCAATACAGCCAAAACCCTACTCAGTGCAATCCAAACCTTAATACAGTCCAACTGAAACCTCACCAAAGACAGTGAAACCCCTGTTCAGTACAACTACAACTCAGCCAATACACACTTAACCTGACTCAGTACATGGAGAACATATGTTTGGTCTCCAAAAAAAAAAACAAAATACATTTTAGCCATTTGGACCATCACTGCTGTGCAGAAAAAACCCACAAACACCCTCCAAAATCAGATCCAGCAAAAGCCTTAGTCTCATAGCTTCAGTGCAGAAATTAGAAGCAAACTGTAGACACTGAACATGTCTTGGCTGATGGGGGAAGAGGGAAATTATGTATACTTGTTTTGATGAACTACCACTTTATATATTGGAGATAATGTTACAAGTGATGCTGACTCCACCCTCTCTATAGTAAATAGACAGTCTTTATGCTCCATTAGTACAGGTATATCTCAGGTATAATAGTATTGTGTTTGCTGTGTTTGCTTTGGAGCTGATCTGAGTGATGTTCTTGCAGGTGTAGAGATGTGTTGGACTGTTTAAATGTCTGCCATGGCATTGAAGGGGCTTCCTCTAACTGCACTCATCGTCATTGCTGCAGTCCACTTTGGTAATTATTTGCCCTTTTGGTCATTTGATTAATCATATATATACACATACACTCACATATAGACAGTTAGGAAACACATTAAAGAACAAGATGCCTTAGAGGTGAAGTGTATTGCTGCCTGCTTAATTAAATACTTTCATAATTAAATGTAATTAAATAATTTTCTGCTTATTTTACATAGTTATTAACTAGTAATGACAAATTCATGAAATACAGTTACATTCCAGTTGGAGTTTTCTTTAGTTTAATTTGCATTAAATTGTGAAATAAAATGACTTGGGTGGGGGGAGGTAAACGCCCACAAAATTAACATACCCATACTTATGTAAAATCAGCCAGTCAGAGCAGAGCTCATTAAAAATTATTTATGCCCTCTCCATATAAGGCAAAACAGCTTGTTTAGAGAAGAGACAACATTGTTAAAGCATTTTAAACCACATCTGGGCATTTTTCATTCAATCAAGTCACAACCATCTATGTAGACACCTGAGAACAATTTAAAATCAACAGAATGAATAAAAAAAAAAAAACATTCTGGACCTCCTTTAAGAATATTTTTTTCAGTAAAACAAGACAGTAACTTGTCATTCATTTTAATATAATAAAATTCATAATAATAATAAAATAAATTTATTTTATAATAATAAAATATCTCCTCTTCTAGTTTTGAATGGTTACAATCTGCACTTTCCATAGAACTTCTCCACTTGTTGTAATGCACTGAGTCAAAACTAATTAATATAAATAAATGTCATAATGCTGTAGCTATCACTGTCTAGAACTGAGATTACTAAGGTTTGCTACAACAATTCTCTGTCCTGGCTGTGTTAGGCGTAGCTGTTGGTGCAGGTCTCACAGTTTTGGGGAAGCAGGGTGGATCAGCATTGCTGAAGTGCAGTCTGGCTCCAGCTGATGGCTCCTCAGCCCCCCTGCATGTGGTGGAGTGGGTGCGCCAGGGCTACGACATTCCAGTCCTCATCAAATTTGGATCATATGCACCACGGGTTCATCCCAACTATGAAGGTAAGCTTCTGCACATTTTAACAAATGTAAGGACTGAGGGTGCCCTTCTCTCTCCTGATCAGGAAGTGATGGTCATCAGCTGATATTGCCTTCAGCTGTGGCTTATTTAAAGGCTTGTCCCAGTTTGTTTGGATGGAACTCTTGGCTTTGACTGTGCAGGTCTGACTGCCAGTAACCAGTCGTACTTCTCTAACAGTCTTTTAGTTTTTAACAATCTCTAGCATTCAGGTTGTGGTTCTGATTCTCAGGGGCCAGAGACTTTCTTTTTTTCTGTGATAAGTTTGTGTGGTGGTCATTAAGATGGTATTTATGGATTACGGTAACCCATAATTCCTCACAAGTGTTGACTCCCAATTAGTGATGCATTTTGTTTGGGTACAAATACAAGTACATTTTTGTACTTACTGATTCCTATTTAGAATAAATAAAACAATTTTAACTTTTACATTTTTTTATAATTGATGGATGGATGGATGGTTTTTTAATTTTAACTTTTAGGAAAGAGCATTTCCTCACATGTGCTTGCTATTGCTCAGCCTGTGTGCTGTACACACAATTGCTTTGCATGCAGTACATCTCTCTTGAGAATGAACTCCTTGTCTATCCATTGTGCAGTTAAACTAATGAGAGACACTGGACACACGTTCCTGTGCCAAATGTCCATAGTACTGCTCAAAGCTTTAATTTCATACAGCAAGCTCCTGATGTTCTTTTGCACAGGGTCATCTATCTTTTGGTAAGACTGTTTCTGTTACATGATATTGGCTGGGAATTTCATACTTGGGCTCTAACACATTATTAATAAGGCATCAGAATTCCCCGATGTCGATGACCGATAATGGCTGATCATCAAGAATAATATACTAGCTAAGTGCTTCTGTTATTTTCACAGACTGAGGGTTGTGTGCAGACTTTATTTCTCACCCACTTAGTTTTTCATTTTAAGATGTTTTATAAGGTTACTTGTATGAAGATGCTGAAGTACCTCCTCTTGATCTTTTGTAAGCACAGTTTGCAGTTTGCTTTGCTTGTATTTCGATCATTAATTGTGAAATAGTTAAAGATCGCCAACATTTTGACTTCTGTGTTCATAAGCGCAGCAAAATGCACCCATGTACTATAAAAATATTGCTAAAATTATTATAAAACTGCTGCTAAATTTATTATAAAATTGCTCCTAAAATTATTATAAAACTGCTGCTAAAATTATTATAATTCTGCTGCTAAAATTATTAATCTGCTGCTAAAATTATTATTCTGTTGCTAAAATTATTATATAACTGCTAAAATTATTATCAAACAGCTGCTAAAATGATTATAAAATTGCTGCTAAAATTATTATAAAACTGCTGCTAAAGTTATAAATTTGCTAAAATTATTATAAAACTGCTGCTAAAATTACTATAGAACTGCTGCTAAAATTATTATAAAATGTATATACTGTATAATATAAACTACAATAAAAACCTATTGAACTTGAACTAATGTTATGCAAATGCTAATGGAGTGTTATTTGTGAGTACAAACATGAGTAAAGGAGCACAGTATCAATCATATACCCCATACCAGTATCGCTGTTGATGCATCACTACTCGTGACTCCTTTGTAGTGTGTATGTTTTCCGAGGTTCACAGTAACACTTTTGGAGGGTGAGATCTATGTCCATGAACCACTCAAACTGTGTGTGTTGGAGTGGCATGCTTGTTTCCTGAGGTCCACTCTTAGTGGATTTGATCCTGCTATAGGGTGGGGCCTGTTCCCTGGCATGCTCAAGGTACTTGGTGTGTTTGGTGAGATGCTTCTGGAAGCCAGTTGGTCTCAGCTGGGTGAACCTCTGGTTTATATTATTTAGGCTTATCACATATCACAGCCTTAATGGCACAGCAGACAGCACTTGACACAACACTTGCGCAACACTTTCCATTCCCAGCAGCACTTGTTCAAAACTCTTCTTCTATCTGCATTTGAGCTACTTGGTTTTATCTAAAATGTAGCCACTCTCCACAATTTCCCACTTTCTCTTCAATCAAGATTGCTGTCTGCTACATTATGACAAAATAATCCCTTGTATTTAGTAAAGGAACATGTGAAACACACTTACTAGAAGTTAATAGGCAGCTGCTGAGACGGTTACAATATTCTGAGCTGTTTGTTTCCGTTCCACAATGAAATGATTGTCTGTAGTCATGAACTGTTACAGATAGAGATTGGCTGAAACATGTTACTCATTTAAAGCATATAATCCACTTAATTAATCAGTAATCATGTAGAAGTTTGATCCAGCTTTAAGAAGCTAATTAACATTAATTCAGTTGAATTGGATTTAGTGCAACTGACCTAAACCCAAGGATTGTCCAGACAGGTACATTTTGACTTAGCCTTTCTTCACTGTATAGCCATGGAGTAACTTGGCACAAAGACCGAATCCAATTCAGCTACTTTAAGGTTCACACAGGTGTTCAGTTACATTCATACAGCTTGTATAATCTTCAGCATTGACCAATAGAATGGGATGCTCTGGAGCCTTACATGATCCTAAATCACCATTCCAAATCCTAAGCATCATCTAGAGGGATATAAAGCCCTTTAGCATGAGTGGTGTAGGAGCAGATCTGTCTTTACTGAAGTGATGGAGCTCCATCCAATACCTTTGATATGGTTTGGAATTAACTATCAGTGCCAGACCAATATACTGATTTATATATGCTAATCCTGTGTAGCCTCACTAGCTGAACAAAACTTTTGATTATTCAAAAATATCTAGTAGAAATTATAATAAAAATAACATCCATAATGTTTTATATTTACAGATCACATCTTGAGGCAGATAACATGGTAAAAATGGCTTTCATTGATACATTCAATAGCCAATTTTTGATAATTGGAAAAATAATGTAAGTAAAACTGATATTGGAGGTGTTACTGTATTTTTTAAGTAAAAAATATTGCCAAAACAAAAGTGGTTTTCAAACTTTTTATCTCTAGTGTACATGATAGTGTGCAAAAAAATCACTTTCTGATGCAAAATAACTTTTAGTTAGCAGTTTTAGTTTTGGCTGCCTCCATTGTTTAGTTTCATAACCACATAGTAACTTCATTTCACAACTGTAGCTTCCTTTACAACCTCTCCAGCTCAGCAGAGTGTCAGTGCCAGGCTCTTATGTGCTTTCTTTGAGCTGGGTCCAGCGGGACCTGCTCTCTTTTCTTCCATCTCATTGCATCATTCCCTATTGTCTGCTCCGGGGCTGCTGCACAAAGGCCATCTTTGGGGAAAAGAGTCAGTCAATAGGCAGGGACTACCTTATTCTTGCCAGCTGTCCTTAAAAAAGAGCCAGACAATGGGTTCTAATGTGGAAGGGTGGAATGGCTGCTGTGGTAACGTGGGAGGCTGCTGGGTTTAGTGTGGGTCAACCTTATGACCTTTCATTAGGAAGGAGGCTTTTCCTCATTTTCACGTAGTAGTGGGATGGTGTGTACAACAATAACATCAGGAATGTCAACTAATCAGATGTGATGTTGGCCTGTTACTGAAATAGTTTTACAAAGACTAATGAAACACTTAATGGAAGCTACGTTGCAGTTTCCTCATGTATACAATCTAATATTATTAATCTTTTGGTTAACTTATCAATTATTGTATAAAACATCAGTGATGATGTCACCTACTCTGTCAGATTCTGTGATGTCATGCTACACTAGCTTTCATCCACTTAGCACTGTTTTCCTTCGTACTATTATAAAATCATCATGGTAAGTTTTTTTGCACACTACCCTGATGGTAGTACCATAGTATTACACTGGTAATACAAGAAATATGAGAAACGAGAAACAAATCCAGAGAAACAACAAGGAACAAAGCCAGAGAAACAATGAGAAACAAAGCCAGAGAAACAACAAGGAATAAAGCCTGAGAAACAATGAGAAACAAAGCCAGAGAAGCAAGAAACAAAGCCAGAGAAACAATGAGAAACAAAGCATCAAACATGAACAAAACATCAAATTTGAAAATTGTATGGACAGAAATCTAAGTATTTGCAGCACAATTTCTCTGTTTCTGCCAAATAATAATAATAATAATAATAATAATAATAATAATAATAATAATAATAATAATAAAAATAATGTATTATTATTATTATTATTATCACAATTTTTGTTATTGCTAATGATAATATATACATACTAAATCTGTATGTTCTCAGTGTGAGAACCTTCTGAATTTGGTCTTAGAGTTTCATTCACATTTGATAACGTGTTTTTAACATTCCTCAACAGGGAACAAAACACTTTCTCCATGTAAAACAAGAACAGAACAAATATGAGAGAATGTCTGGGAGGATTTAACATCTCCTGTAACAGCACCATCACATTCTGTTTAGACTACAACAAAAGGTTTAGAGGGACTTTTTGGTCAGGTGCAGGTTCTTCCACCACTGCAGGAGTGAGGGCACTATGGGGGAGGGGCAAGGTGTGAATGTCAGTCCTTCAGGCTCTACCTTAGCTCAGGTGTCACCTCACACAAACACTAAGACATTACTCACACTCACTGGCCAGTGTTGTAGTCTTACAGCAGAACTTGCATGTTAACAGGAGAATCAGATCAGCCAAGAGTTTTTTATAAGCTCAAACAGGCCAATTCCAGGGCAGTGTATTTCGGTTATATTTAGCAACACACCTGTTATAAATAAAGTGTAACAGTAAATAACAACACTGTTACACCTTCATTTTGGTCCAAGAAAGCCAATGAACACACTTCTACAACATTGCTAATTTTTACTAGCACTCCTATGGTGTTACATTATAGTATTGGCGACATCTGAAAAGTCTTGGATACTTGATTTTGCCTTTATATACCACATAAAATTTGCTCACCTTTTCAATTATGTGGTATTTTTTCAGCACCTCTATAACCTGACAATTATTTTTCAATTTGTCATACTGTATCAACATGTTGGACAGAGTTTGTAAATGTGAACAAATAATGGTTGAGTCCCAATTAAGCTACATACAACTGTTTACTGCAAAGAGCAGATGTGTCTTTTTGGCAACTTAGTGGCAGTGTTGGCAGGTACTGTGATCCTGTGGGGCTTCCTCACAGGCATCTTGCCTTGGTACACTTGTTCAGTATGGAGCCCTGAACATTTTCAAAAATAAAGACATTGCAAAAAAGCATCATAGTGGCCATAGCAGTTGTTATATTTTCCACCATAACCAAATTAACCAAACAATTAAACCTGAACCAAACATGATGCTGCACAAAAGTTGATATTCACTCATAAAATTTTCATTGATAACCCTGTGTGCACACTAACACATGACCATTTTGGCACCAGAGAGTGATTGTAAATGAAAATAATAATTGAGAAATTTTATTCTGCATCTTCTTGGATATTTCACCTTCACTGTAATTATTCTCTCAGCCTCCCAGAATTCCTTTTTATCAGTTCAGCTAAACGGTTTATGACACTGTGAATGTTAACAGTGTGCTTGGCTTTCATGGTTACCATGATGCGTTTTGGCAATGACTCCATTTCTGAAAATGTTCAGGGCTCCAAACTGTACAAGTGTACCAATTTGAAGCTTTTACGAACAATTAAACATAATTTTCACACATAACCTGGACATTTAGCAAAGTAAGATGAAATCTGTTTTGGCTGAAATACCCTAAACCAGGGGTTCCAAATCCTGGTCCTTGAGATCTACCACCATGCAGCAGTACCACACCTGATCCAGGTACTGAAGACTTTCTTAAAACCATAGACGGAACTATTGAGGAAACTATGTTGGTAACTTATATTGGTACATCCTTTGTTAAGCTACACAGGTGTTTCTCAAAACTGTAGTCCCAACAGTCCTTCACAAAGTCTATGGTCAAGTTAAGTTGAATCAAGCTGTGGTTAGAAACTTAGTCCCAGGAGACTATGTCATCAGTGAGGATGTCAGAAAGATGAAAATGGACGTGGTCTTGCTCTACAAACATTTAAAACATCAAGAGCTTTGGACGCGTGGTTTTAATATACTTCTTAATGTGTTTCTGTGTTTGCATATTGCTATAACCCATGTTAGCTGTGTAACATTAGGCAAATTACACTCCCACATCATTGAATTTCTTTCCTGCGAGGAGTAGAGCTCATGGTGGCTATATGTAGAGAATTTAGTTTTGGCAGTATTTGTCATATTTGTAGCTTGGAAAAAGACACTAACACACACAAGACACTCTTTGTTCTCTGGCAAAAAGTTGTGGTTTTGTTCCGTTTTCACTTATTTAGAACATATAGAATGTCTGTCCACTAGCACAAGAGTTTATATAGTGTACAACAAGAAGCAGCTGTTTTCTCACATGAGACAACAGAAATGTTAACAGTACTGTAATATTTCTATTATTAATCATTAAGTTTTATTATTTAAATTGATAATTTTACCTGTGTATCCAAGAAATTTCATTTGTTACTGCATTAACTTTGGGGAAAAAGTCATACTTCAGATGTTAGCTGGTTTAAAGGTATATTGTACCATGTTAGTTCAATGCTAGCATCTTGTTGTTTGGAAAACACATCCCAAAGTGGTAAGATCTCCAGGATCAGGATTGACCTCTACCACCTGCTCGAGTGTTTTCCCATAATGATCTACTACAGAGAAAGGCTCACCAAAACAAGAATGTCTGTTTAACTTAAATGCCCTGTTTAGTATACAGAGTGGATGGGGGCATTAAATAGAGGCCAGTGACTCAGGTTGACACAAACAGATGAATGGTGAAGAGTGCTGGTGGTTTGGCCTGAGAATACTCTTGACAAAGAGCTCTCATCCAAGAAAGTTATGGCTTATCTGATGAAGGTTTGCAAGGACAAGCACCTTAAGTTTACATATCACCATATGTGGATCATATATGTGCATTATATGACATATTTATGAGTTGTATGGTAGTTAAATATAATTCTTAATTTCTGAATACCTCATATATATTACTGAATATAAGTGAATGTTAAGCCTGTAATTGGCCTATTCATGCTCCGCCCACAAAACTGGAGCTGTTGTTACACATAACTAATTTTTTTGGGTCAGAATATCTGTTTACTATTTATTTTGTATACATGTGAAGGTCACATTGTTATGATAGACTGAATGTATTTTTTTGTCATGTAATGTTGTCATAACGTCATAATGTTAACGTAAGTCCAGCCTGGCTCTTGATTACCCTCAACAACATAGTCTATCTTTAGAGTCTTGGCCTGTTTTGTTTTTAAATACCATATAAATAATGTTTAGCACCCAACTGTTTGGTATTTTTTCTTCAGCACAGCATCATCTACATGACCTGACAATTATTTTTGATAAACTCTATCAACATATTGGAAACAAAAAACCCCAAATAATACTGTATTTGAAAAATGTTGCTATAAATAACACAAACATGCTCAATTAAGTATTTTAAAGATTACATTTTTTTATTTATTAAAATTATACAATTATTACAATAAAAAGTTGTAAATGTGCACATATGAAGATAAAAAGTTAGATAAAATGAAGTGATATACAAGTACTTACAACAAAACGCAGGTATTAGGTTAATGTGTGAGTTAATGTGAGTTAATGTGGCTTCTTTGTGGATATTGTACTCCCACCATCACTACTTTAAGGACGTGTACATGATGTTTATTTCAAATGTAATTGATCATATCTCTTTTTACTTGGTGTTTCAACATCAAACACAAACTAGTGTAGAGCTCTGGGCCATCATTTTTGATGGAAGTTGATGACAGATGCTCAATGTGACTGTTTTTGTGCTTTGACATCTTGAATTAGCCATGTGATTTGATCATCCTGGCATGACACCAGTGTGTTCAACTGTAAAAAACTGTAATTTATGTATTTTGACAAAAAAATAAGCTAATTCACGAAATATATTTAATATATTAAAATTTAATTTGCCGTTTTTTCTTCAGTCAAATTACAGTTGCTATGATCAGTTGCTATGATCAGTTGATATGAATGAATGCATTTGTTGACATAACATAGTCCATTTATTCTAATTCAGTGGCTGCATCATTGCAGTCCATGCTTAAGATACACCCCCACCTATTATAACTGGCTTCCCACACTACCCCCATGTCTTTGTGTGTTTTTTTTTTTTTTTTGGGCGACTCCTTTTCAGAGTTGCCTTCTTTCAAAAGCTGGCACTGTAGTTTCGACTGGTTTTTGAGCCGTTTACTATGCTATGATTCAAATTTCAAATGAAAACAAGGCTTTTAAAGCACAATAGCAAGAAAGCTGATGGATAGTGTGGCATAGGCTGAAACCTGACCTTCTGTCTTCCTCACTGAAACCAGAGAGCCTGAGCATGGGAAACGCTTGCCAAGCAGTGACTCAGTGTCTGTGGGCCAGAATAGAGCAGGGGGGCTCTACAGGCTGCAGGTTTCATAGCCCTGGGCTAGAAGACGTTGAAGAAGGCTGGCAGTAATATATAGGGGTCACTTAGCTGGAGTTCAGAGGAGCATCAATAAGCCTAACATGCAAGATTATTTGTAAAACTTCAGCAGAGCTGTGACTTTTCATCCAGTTGAATCCCAGACTGCCAGTGTCCCTGGCCTTTAAAGGTTGTCCTTCTTTGATCATTCGTTCTAAGATGAGGTTTCCAGTTCAGTTCAGATGACTTCAAAATTAATAGGGCTTTTCACACTGGGTGTTGTCACAAAGTGGCAACAATGGGAATCCATCCTCTGATCAGCACCAGATGGCAAAAGAAAATAGCACAAAACAGCTAAAATTAGAAAAGGTTTGGTTTTGCTAAAAAAAAACTGATAAAACTTCACTGTCAAATAGACTTTTAATGTGGTTTTTTAATCAGATTCAGACACTACATGTAGAGAAGTAATTTCTTCAGGTGCTGTTCATTTATGTTAAAGAATTGACACATTGGCTGGGTCTATAATGCAACGCAATCATGAACCCAGCAGCTTGGCTAGAAAAACAACCCACCCCTTTGCAAATAACAAATTAAAGTAACCCAAAATGCTCAATGTATGTTATAAATATGTTATTCTTTTTTCCCTCAATAAACTCCTCATTTTGAGCTACTGTAAGTACAATTGCAAAATATTCACAACCCTACTGTAAATGAGTTATATAATGTACAAAAGGGTAACAACTGCTAGAAGAACTTTGATCTAGCAATGAGGTCCATACAAGCTTCATAAGCCTCTAAATGACCAAATGTTTACTACTATTGTCCCATGACAAGAACCCCAACCCCAAATGACCCCAGTGGTGCCCTTCCCCCCATAGGATACCTGAATTCAGTCTCTATGTAGCTTCTCTGGAAATGTTCTACACTAGTGACATAAGCAACTCTAATCCTACACCTGTCTTATATTTCCCACAGGGTGCAGCTCTGTAGAGAGTTCAGTATATGATGACTTAGCAACAGACAGCACAACAGTTTGTGCATCCAGAGTTTGCTTTGTGCAGTGGGGCATGATTAATGTCCCAGCAACAGGCGGGTGTGGGTGGTGACGGGTGTTGGGAGTTGAGTGGTTCTGGAAACTCTGGAAAACAATGGAATTTAAAGGCATTTCTTTACAGAACTGCAAGTACACTGAAATTGACATGTTTTATTTTATTGTGCATTGTCTTCAAGGTCCAACTGTATATCCTAAAGGTCCACTACAATAACTTTCCAAGAAAAAGGAGCAGAATTGACTAAAACAAACAAACAAAAACAGATAAATGAAAATATCTCAAGTGAGTATAGTCAGTACAAGTTCATATATCGTCTTCATATCATATTACATCTGGTTTCTATCAAATGATGAACATATTCACTCACACTTCATTTGGCATAATACACTTCAAGGAAATATTTTTCTGATTATTCACTAAATCTAATTTTATTTTTAGTCTGATCTTCTTTACCACAAAACATTTCACCCAAATTGACAGTTTTGTACTGAAAATAACAATTTTAATAAGTTTATTTCTCTTTCCTTTAATAATCACAGGAGACTTTTATTTTGCTGGTGTCTAGATTAGCTTTAGACTGAGATGTAGCTCCACCCCCCCCAATTTAATCTGTGCTGCTTAAGAGTGTGATGTCTGTTGTTGCTGAAAACATTTTATTTACATATCACAGCTTTATCTAAACATCTTTAAAGAGAAACATTCAGTACAAAAAGTATTTGTATGAATAGAAAAGACTGAATTATTTATTGCTTTAAAAAATGTGTGTGTGTGTGTGTGTGTGTGTGTGAGTCTTTGTGCATGTGTATGTGCGAGGACCAAAACCTGGTTATACACTGATGTTATGGGGACCTTTCTTCATTGTGGGGACCTCATGCTGGTTAGGGACAAGGTTTAAAGTTTGAATAAGTCTACAGGTAAAGGAATGGAAGCCTATGAAATGTCCCCACAATTCACAGAAACAAATATCTGTGTGTGTGTGTGTGTGTGTATGGGTGTGAGAGTACTCTTTGAAGTGGCTTTTTACTCAATGTGGAAACAGGTGAACACACAGATGATGTTTTTTGATGCTTTCATGCTTGTTTACTTTGATCATTTAAAACACTTTTACTGAGTTGATCTAACCTTTACTCTTACATTTCTGAACTTTTATCTCTCTGGGGATGTTCATCCTTTCTGCTGGATGTAAACATCAGGGGAGAAACACAAAAAAATACACTCCTCACTGTTATTCTTACACTCCACTCTTTCTCTTTCTCCATCTTTATTGGGTTTTTTTATGCTAACATTAACAACTCTGAAATAGTTTTGGGCACCACTGGTCAAAGTTTGTGTTAAGTGGGTAGAACATGTACTGATCTCTAACATTGTGTTATGAAACATTCTTTTAAAATTTTAAGCAAGACTAGTATATTATGTACTAAAGAGAACATTTACTAAATAACAGAAATAGACCCTTTTTATTGTTAATAATACAAATAAGTAAAATTGGGCTATTTCTTTTGGCCCATTCATTGCATAATGTGCATACAGTCATAAATCAAAATGTTCATTTTGGGTCGTAATTTAATTCAAAAATGTAAACTGTCATATACTTTGTATTAATTAAATGTAAAATGACAGTTTTCAAGTCTTTTTTGTTTTAATTTAGACCAGTCTGGCTTATAGTTCATGAGTTGACCAGATGGTAATATGATGGTCAGTAGTGGTGTTGCCACTGTGAGCAGCTGCTGGGCATCTCCATAATGCTTGTGAGCAGATGAAAGCATGAAGTGCTCTAAAATCTGCTGCTAGATGCTGTTCTGACTTTGGACTAAACACAGTGGAGCAACAGCAGCAGATGACATGACACCTCAAAGCATCACAGACTGCAGAAACTGCACACTGGACTTCAGACACTTGGATTGTGTGTCTCTCCACTCTTCCTCCAGACTCTAGCAGCTGATTTACTAATGAAACACTAAAGTGACTTTCATCTGAAAAGAGGACTTTGTACTGAGTAACAGTCCAGTTCTGGTTCTGCTCAGTCCAGGTAAGACACTTGTGATGTTGTCTCTGGTTCAGGAGTGTTAATATTAGTGAATGTGACAGTTGTAGTCTGAGAGATTGACTATTTATACTCTTTATAGTCTTTTACTCACAATCACACATTATCAGTGTCTGAGAGTCTGGAGTTCATGAGCTATAAGCCAAACTCGCTCAGAGTGCATAACCTTATTGTGCTGCTCCTCTTTAACCAACGCCTCCCTCGGCTGATTTTAATCCTCATCACCACAGCAACTAAATTCAAATCCAAACCACTGGCATCAGGTACTGTAACAACACTCTAGTGGAGGATAATTCTCACAGCATTGAATGGGTTAGAGAGATGTTATTTGACCCAAATCTCCCTGTGTGTGTGTGTGTGCGTGTGTGTGTGTGCATGTGTGTGGACAGTCCAGTTAGAGCGGTCTGTTTAAGCCCTGCTTTCCTGCTGGGTTTAACCCCATGCTGTAGTGTGTGGGAGAGAGTAAACAGCACCGGACTGGGTGATGGTGCTGTTATCTCAGGCTGGATTCCTCTCCTCTGGGACGGGTTCATTATAATCCTCAACACTCATCTCTCATAATCATCACATCACTGCCTGAGCCATGAGCTGCTTAAGAGTATATTTGTCCTGTGCTGCTTAATTGTGACATAATTTATCACACTGTGAATTATTCTTTTCAGATATTCATTCATTTTCCAAATGTAGTCACTCGGCTAAGTGTGTTATCACACAGTTTGTGTGTTTATTTGTGAGAACATGCACTCATTGATCAGATGTGTATCAGATGGGAGTAAGAATGTCGCTCTAAAATGGATTGTAAAGCTGTAAGAAAAAAGTTAAATATTAATTTATCCATTTTATTAGTCTTTTGTATGTATTTCTCATTGTGTTCTGTATGTAAAACTATCGTTATTCTATATAAAATGTATTTTTCTTTATATTTTAAAGTGTCTGGAACAGATTAATTGGATTTACATTATTTCTTATAGGAAATATGACTTCAGTTATCATTCTTTTTGGTTATCATCAGACACTTTAGAACAGATTAATGACGAAAACTGAGGTTCAACTGTATTTGAGCTAAGGAGGCTCAATGTATATTACAGACTATTAGCAACTAAAGAATATGCCAAAAAAACATGCAAGAGTAAACTAACCAAAAACAATGATCAAAGATATCAATAGCTGGGTGACCTGCCCTATATCACCTGATCTGTAAACCTGTCTGGAGCTAAATCTGGATTGATGAAGCAGATGAAGTCTGAGACGTTTTGATAACATCTGGGGAGCAGCTTTCAGCTCCTCTTGCTGTTTTGCCATTTAAACCCCAGACCTGTTTAATGGACTCCTCCAAGACAGCGAGAATAAAAGAGCCTTTGAAGAGAGAGGGAGAGAGAGGGAGAGAGAGAGAGGGAGAGAGAGAGAGAGAGAGAGAGGGAGAGAGAGAGAAAGAGGGAGAGGGAGGAGCGGTGAGTGAGTGAGCACCATCACACCTGGGTGTAGTCACCTGGCAACTGAGAGATAGAGTTTCAAAGCCTGCTGAAGGACTCTCTGTGTTTACTTTTGAGTGGTGCGGAGCTGCTGTGCTTTAACATTTGGAAATATAAAACGTAGATATGACATTTATTGCAGCAACTAATAGAAAAAGTGACTATTTTTATATACACTGCATGCCAAAAGTTTGGAAGCAACAGTAGATAAAAGCATTAAGGTTCATGGTGTTGCTGCTGTTAAATATATGTACATGTAAAGACAAAATCTGTCCAGACTGTGGTCTTCTTTGTGATTCATTATGAATGTGAAAGCAGGACAGGAAGAATACTGATGCCATTGAACTTTGGTGGTGGAGAACCTTGGACAGATAAATGGATCCAAATCAGTTGACTAGAAGCTCAGACAACCTCTTATTCTGGACACATTATGAGAGAAACCAGCTCACTTTAGAAGAAAAATCAACAAAATTATACATGAAAAGGGCCTGAAAACAACGCTGAGAGGCTTAGTGGACTAAGGCACTGACACTATGATCATAAGTTCAATTCCTGGTCATGCTGCTTTGTCAAACAGCCGGAGTCCTGTAAGCAATATTGACTGTGCTCTCCGGGTGGGTAGATGGCGCTCTCTTCATCACTCTCTCCATCACTACGAAATACATAATGTTTGCAGCTCAAGCGTCTGTTAGGCAGTCCATCAGAGCTTTGGATCCTGCTAGGGGTGTGACGATACACTCAGCTCACGAGACGAGACAAGACATGATATTGGGTTCATGAGAACGAGACGAGACGAGATTTTAAGAATCTCTTGACTGTGGAAATTGAGGTCCGAATGTGTTTGTCAGCGTTGTCTGGCTTGTTGGTGTTTTCTTCACAGGTGCAGTTGTTGATTTGAGTACTGAGCTGTGGTGGTGCTGTAAATGTCTCTGCATCGTGCTCATATTAGTCGCGGTGTACGGCATTATTTTCATACAATGTTTGCATATGGTCCGTGTCTTATCAGTCACTCTCTTGCCATTTATCAATTACGCCGGGTACCCAAAATGCTGCCAAACAAACAATTTGAAAGTGGCGGGGGCATCTTCAATAGTAATACCTGTATTTTCCGACGACATTCTGGCTGCTTGCTAGATCACAAATCCCGCGAGACAGATTTTTAACGCGACGAGAAATATCGCTGAGTCGCATCTTGCGAGATCTCGTCACACCCCTAGATCCTGCACTTTCCTCCAAGCATGTTGGCTGCCCAGTGACGATGTATTGGCAGCAGTTTGACAAGAGGTGGCTGACTTCACATGTCACAGAGGGATGGGAGAGTCCTAGCGAATGGGTGGGTTGATTGGACATTATAGCACTGAGGGGATAAATTGGGTTAAAAATAGAAGACTGAAGACCCAAACAGGTGACAGGACGTTCTGGAGAAACACTGTCCATATGGTCAGTTGTAAGTCGCTTTGGATAAAAGCATCCGCTAAATGCAATGTAATGTAATGTAATGTCTCAAGGAGTCAGAATCGAGTTGATGGCACTTAATAAAAATGTGTAAATGTGCCCACACTATGGCTACACAACTGTGTACATAAGCTGCCTTCAGATTATTAGGATGTATCAGTCTGTGTTCAAGTGATTTTTGGGCTGAGAAAATGGACACAAGAAAAATAATTTGTGTTGTGTTTGTACTTTTCTTGTGTTATGCCCTCCCAAATGGGTTTACATTTAGTCTTTGCCATTGTGTGCTCATGACCCCACCTTATATACACAGTCAGAATACCTGGTTTGGATTGAACTTGTCCCAGGATGTCACAGATGTCATGTATAAATAAGTGAGCACACCAGTCAGTTGTATCAGAGTGTAAAACCATCATCATGTGTAAAGGACGTAACCTGACTGATGTGTAAAAGCATATGATAATAGTGTACCAGGTGAAACACGGTGGTGGCAGCATCTCAGAAACCGCTAACTTTGTTTGATGTTCTAGAGCTGCTGTAGTGAAGCTGTACTGAGACTATATATACATTGAATTTAACTGTCGTGCCTTATAAGCCATTGATGCCAGAATTTTGGCAAAGCTACACAGCAAACCATTGATATAATCTAGAACCTCCAGTCTGTGTTCATCAGTTCTGTTGAAAGTTAAATTTGTATATCAGGTCTGGACTACACCATACAGGACTAGGACAGACTCTTTTTGAAAGAGCTCTTAAGTACAATAATAATGAATAAAATACAATAAATGAATAACATTTATTTTAGAATATTGTTCTGCTGACCTGCTTTTCTGACCCTGTCTCCTCTGCTTGTTCTCCAGGTCGTGTGTCTCTCTCTGGTGGAACGGCTCTGAGGGTGGACAGCCTGCTGCAGGAGGACGAGGGCTGGTACGAGTGCCGCGTTTTGCTGCTGGACAGACCGCCTGACGAGACACGCAATGGAAGCTGGACGCTGTTGTCAGTCACAGGTGAGCTCATACATATATACTGTATATACAAACGTGTTCTGACAGATATCAGTGATTAAATATGCTTATGTTGGCGGTCCACAGATCAGCATGTCTGTGACGAAACGGTTCACTCAAAAATAATGTAAAAATTAATATCTAAAGCTGAGCTATTAAGGTGACTACTGAGTTCTAGTGTTTTGTTCGCCTGTGGACTCCAAACGTCTTTTGGCTGATTTCCTCCTGAAAATCTATGATTTTCTCTGTATATTAGATATGTGTAGAACAATGTTTCTGTTTCTACAGCCAAGCAAAGTTGAATGTATGCTTAAATGGTTGAAAAGGACAGAGCAACATGACCTCAGAATCTCTGCTTCTTGTGTATCATAATGATACAGGGGTTGGACAATGAAAGTGAAACAGCTGGTTTTAGACCACAATAATTGATTAGTAGGTGTTGGGCCTCCTTTTGCAGCCAATACAGCATCAGTTCGTCTTGGGAATGACATATACAAGTCCTGCACAGTGGTCAGAGGGATTTTAAGCCATTCTTCTTGCAGGATAGTGGTCAGGTCACTACGTGATGCTGGTGGAGGAAACCGTTTCCTGACTCGCTCCTCCAAAACACCCCAAAGTGGCTCAATAATATTTAGACACAAAGACTTGCTGTCTTGGTCACAGATGCGCCAGCAAGACGTGCAGCAACAATTTGTCCTCTTTTGAACTCTGGAATGTCACCATAATGTTGTGTGCATTGTAATATACTATATAACTGTGCTCTTACCTGCTAACTGAACCTTCACACTCTGCTCTTACTGGTGCAATGTGACATTAATGAAGATTGGCCACCAGACTGGTCCAATTTAGCCATGAAACCTCCCACACTAACATGACAGTGTTTCAGTTTCATTCTCTAACCCCTGTAGTTGGTAAATAATTAATTTTTAAATTCTTACAATGACTTTACATATACATAAGCAATGTGTCATTTCATTTCTTATTCTTAATTGCTCAGAAGGTTAAATAAACAGACCAGTTTCAGAGAATTATGCCTATACAATCTGATGGCATACCTCTCACCTGGTGTTATGATTGAAGTCTTATTAAACCACCCCTTCTTCAATCTCTGTGTTAATTTGTCTCTTGAAAAGACATTTATGATGATGTCGTGGACATGATTCTACCTTCTTGTGCAGTTTTACATAGCAATATTCTCCAAAACTAGGCGAGCATGTAGTAAAAAAGGTTAGTAGATAGTAGCAGCCAGGCCCCTCTGCTTGCCTAAACAAGCAGAACTTGAGTCATCTGCCCATCTGCTCTTCTCCAAGTCTTTCTTAGGACTTTCCAGAACATTTTAATACATAGAAAATACAAATGAGAATATATAATCCTTTTGCTGACAATGAGTTATTGTCTTTAGTTCAGCATTTTACTCTCAGCCGGACGTTTAGCACATATTTAGTCCAGAGTGATTATGGGATGTAATAATATTTTGTAATTCAAAATTGTATTAAATTAGCAAATAATGCAATATAGAAGCCTTTCCAGAGATCCAAAGACCTCAGGCAGAGCTGTGTGTGAGAGGATAATTAACACTGAATCTTTTGGACCTACAAGTTAATGACATCCAGCATCTGAGAATATTTCTAAAGAACAATTGTAAACATGAAGTCAGAATTCAGAATTAGCGTTTCTCTGCCCCACACCTGTTGAAACACTGGACAGCACCTCAGTCTGGACACCACAAACATTGGTTTATCACACACCTCATGCTCATGCTAAAAAATGAATGCCCACTCAATTCTGCACCTGTTACCTTGCTGTGCTACACCTGTCATGGAAGGCTTCCATTGCTCATTCAGCCACGCCTTGAAGCACCAGCCTCGCTCAACCACAGCACAGGCCAGGTTACAGCAGCTATTATTTGCCTGGTCTACAACCAGATACACAGAACATTGAGTTAGGCAGCTAAATTTGAAATCAGCTTGAGCTACACCTAATAAAAGCAGTTTTGAGATTACGGTTACACAATCACGGTTGATAGACCTGAAAACATAGTTAAGAAACAATGCAGTGAGTGAATAATCCTGCTGGAAGTATCAGAGCCCAGATTACTCAGACATTATTCCTTTAGTAAAAGGCCTGCCCCTTGGATCGGGTTGCGCAGGTATAATAGAAGCACCCCATCAGCCGAGGTATCTAAGCTGTAAAGAATATGCCTGATATGCTAGTTTACCTGGCCTACAAAGGATACGCTGCACAGCCTAGGTTACCTCAGCTTGTAAGGGGCATGCCCCATAGGCGAAGCTACCCTAGTTGTAAATGAAGTGCACCCTAGGTCATGTTACTCAGTGGATAAACCATGTTTTCTCTACTACAGGTTACTCCAGTTTTAAAAGGTGTAAAAGTATTTCCCACAAGCCAGGTTAAAGGATGTGCCATGCTGTGGCCAACTGAAAACGGTACACCTTTTGGGCCAGATGGTGCTAGCTGTAGGTAAAGGAAATGCCACACAAACCAGGTTACTTCAGTTCTACAGTGTATGTCCCATAGAGTTTGTTCTCCAAAGAGTATAGGAAAGGATATGTAAACAAGGTTACACCAGATATAATGAATATAGGCAAGACTAATGTATCTGTAAAGGGTGTGTAACATAGCGTGGTAAAAGTAAAAGAAATGACCAGAAACAAGTTTACACCAGATAGAAAGCAGAGATTCCAGCAGTAGGAAGGGGTTTCCCATGAATGAAGGAAATGCCCCACAGACCACACACCAGCTGTAAAGGGTATAACCCAGTGACTCTATAAAAGTTGACACATCATCTCTATCATCTCTAAAAAGTGAGGCAACAGCAGGTCTAGCTCCCCTGTTGACTGGCTGCAGTATGAGGTGTAGCTCTTCTCTTCCCCACGTGTCTTCAAAGACCAAACAGCCCATTTTCAATCTCGTTTTGTCCTCTAAAAAGTGGAGAATCTACAGTGTCTGATTCCAAATTAGTCTTCCCAATGCTAATACTGGCATGATTTTATTTGCTCCCCAGAATTTACTGTTTTAAACATTATCCTACTATTGAAAGAATGTGTGGTTACACAGCCTTGGGTGGAGGATGCCACTGCAGGCAGGGTTGCCAGATTTGCAGTTTTCCTATCTCGGTGTGCTAGTTTAAAAATGCAGTCACGGGTGATCATATTAGTGGTCCAATGGTAATGCCATTGTAAATAAATTGCTTCTCAAAGTGTAAATTAGAATATTACATTAAAAGCTAAGGAAGATTATAAGTATAGTGTAATATAAGTATATTGTGCCATCTATAGCTTTCTTCAAAGTTCTCTGAAACCTTTGACTTTGGGCTAGTTTCAACTTCTAAAGCATATTAGAAGTTTTAGACGGACTTATGGCTGAATGTTGTTGCTGAACCTGGCAACCGTGTGTGCTACAGCTGTTTCTAGCAGTAAACCAGCCAGCTAGCACTAGTGTAGTTAGTGCTTGTACTCAGACTTGTCTCAGTCATGGCAATTGGTCACACCAAATTTGTTTTCTGGTCTTGACTGAGTTCAGCTACTGTTGGCTCATATTAATGAAATTCAACATTAAAATCTTATAAAACTCTGCAGGATTTTATCCTAGAAACAAAACAAAACATACCATGGAAACCTTAAAGGGTCTATTTTTCAAATGTGTATAGCTTGAATCAAAATATATTTTTAGATTATTGTGAGAGGAGCTTAAATAAGCAGAGACACATCCGTGAGAGTGACTCAGACAGCTGTGCATATTTTTTCTGCCAAAAGATGCCCTGTCATTCATATGATAATGACATGATAATTCCAGACATTCCATTGGTGGGTTTCAGCTGTCTGGAATCTGTGGAATGAGGAATCAACAAAGACCTCTCACCTAAGGTGACCCTGAACAAAAGACCTCACACTTATCTCATACATATTCAATGTAGGGTTAGTGACTAAAAACACTTAGCAAAATGTGAGTGTCACCTCACATTAGTTAAGCTTTAGAAATAAAAATACACACAATGTCTAAAAACTGTAATGAGCAGTGTGTAGCCAACACCTCTGTTTATTCAGTTCGGAGCTCAAAAGTCTTGTCTAGAAATGTTTAGAGTGTTTTTTTTTCACAATATATCAGCACATCTGAAAACAGGTTTTTGGAAAGTTTGACATTGACTGGTCTCTATTGTGCTCCAAATTTGACAAATTGGGGGTCAGAATCTATAGAATGGAAGCCAATTCCACAGTCTAACCACATGTGTACAGTCTAAGGTATAGCCAAAAGCATACGCTACCCAAACAGTAAAGGAAATGCCCCTTAGACAAAACTTGTATGCCCATATGGTGGCTGTAAAAGGTTCAGCCCATAATCTAGGCAAACCAGCACTAGACCTTGCCTATGTGGGACAAACCTAGAGGGCTTTCAGCACAACAATAAAGTCTTGATAACAAAGATAACAAAGCCTTTACTAAAATGTACAGCATATATGTTACCTCCTCATTGTTTAAGAACTCTGAGGCAGTGGCGCTGAACATCTGCTGAACGTAAGATGAAGTTTATTTATGTACTAGTATTTAAGTCATTTCAATTTGTATGTATAGGCCACCAGCAAGTAGTCTGTATAATATATTACTTATCATCTTCTGTATGATGTGTTTGTGTTTAGCTCCGCCTGTGTTTGATGAAACCCCGCCTCCAGTCACAGAAGCCTTAATGGGTAGACCAATCACCCTAAAGTGTGTTGCCCGTGGTAATCCTGCCCCAACCATCAAATGGTATAAAGATGATGTCCTAATGAAACAGACAAGCAGTATAAAGGTGAGAAATGTTTTGTTTGAACTCATTGTGGAGAAGAACAGCCTACAAAACTATTTTCAATTCAATAAATATGGTTAATTATTAATAAACCATTAATTAACCATCAGTGTTGAGGGAGAGATAAAAATATATATATTAGTGGAAATCACATCGTATACAGTACCACGTGTGTCTAAACAAAAGTTTGTACACACCCTCTCATTCAGTGAATACTGAAGTCATCCAGATTGTGAGTGAACACAGTGAATCATGTAGTAAACCTAAAAGTGCTAAACAAACTAAAACGTTTTAGATTTTACTTCAAAGTAGACACACAACTGATGTCTCAAACACATTAAGAGGCAAGAAATGCAAGTCATGAGCTCTTGACAAGACACAGCTGTTAACTGAAAGGTGACTACCTCATAAAGCTGACTGAGAAAATGCCAAGCAAGAGGTGCCTACTGTGAAGAATGTAAAATATAAACATATTCTGGTTTGTTTACTTGTTTGTTTACTAAATAATTACAGATGTGTTTATTCATAGTTTGGATTACTTTAGTATTAAACTACAATACAGAACATTTTTAAATCATGAAAAAACACTGAATGTCTAGAATGTGTGTCTGAACTTATGACTGATACTGTATATGTTACCTAAAGATACATAAAAACTTAGAATATTACATTACACATTATACTTATATTCTGAAGAAGTTAATTTTTGTTCATAATTTCATTAAAAAGGTCAACTATCATATCTTTATTACACATAAAGTGAAAAATTTCAAGCTATTTTTGATGTAATGTTGATCAGTGTGTCTTATAGCTCATGAGTTGGTCAGTCAGTCACAGTGACATGATGGTCAGTAGTAGTGTTGACACTGTGAGCAGCTGCTGAGCATCTCCATGAAGCTCATCAGCAGATGGAAGCATGAAGTGCTCTAAAATCTGCTGCTAGATGCTGTGCTGACTTTGGACTAAACACAGTGGAGCAACAGCAGCAGATGACATGACACCTCAAAGCATCACAGACTGCAGAAACTGCACACTGGACTTCAGACACTTGGATTGTGTGTCTCTCCACTCTTCCTCCAGACTCTAGCAGCTGATTTACTAATGAAACATTAAAGTAACTTTCATCTGAAAAGAGGACTTTGTACTGAGTAACAGTCCAGTTCTGGTTCTGCTCAGTCCAGGTCAGACACTTGTGATGTTGTCTCTGGTTCAGGAGTGTTGATATTAGTGAATGTGACAGTTGTAGTCTGAGAGATTCACTATTTATACTCTTTATAGTCTTTTACTCACAATCACACATTATCTGTGTCTGAGAGTCTGCAGTTCTGATGTTCAGGAGTTATAAGTCACACTGATCAACATTAAAACACAAAAAGGATGAAATATGTAACTGTGTGTGTAATGACTGTGAAACATTTGACAGTTTAGCGTTTTTATTTAAATTATGAACAAAAATGAACTTTTTCACAATATTCTGATTCTTGGTTGTGTGACAGTACCTGTTACATATATTATATTCAGGCTATTGGTGACATGCTGGCATTCAGGATGTTCATCATCTATTTTCTATCTTCCTCTCCACCCAAATTTCCATGACTCTACTCCTCCCTTCCTGTTCACTGTCTACTCTGCCTTACACTTTCTCTCTCTCATCATCCTTCCTCACGGGTCTCTCTCTCTATCTCTCTCTCTCCCTCTCCCTCTCTCTCTCTGTCTCTCTCTCTCTCTCTGTCTCTCTCTGTCTCTCTCTCTCTCTCTCTCTCTCTCTTTGTCTCTCTCTCTCTCTCTCTCTGTCTCT
>BRDA01008196.1:0-15451 GCA_036984385.1 Crenuchus spilurus | reverse complement strand
AATCTGTATATCATCTCTCTCTCTCTCTCTCTCTCTCTCTTCCTTTAGGTCCTGAATGGAAATCTGTATTTCAGCTCTGTGAGCAGACAGACAGCAGGACGATATCAGTGCCAAGCCTCCAACAGTGAAGGAAACAGGACTTGTGCCACACAGCTGAAGGTCAAAGGTCAGTGCCCGTCCTGATTCATAATTATCTCTATCCATAATTTCATATCCATAATGTATTTTTATTCATACATGGACACTATATGTCTAAATGTTTGCCGTTTCCCCTTTTAATGAATGCATTCAGCTGCACTTATTGTGGACACAGATGTACAGATATACACACACAGCTTGTCTAGCCCTTGTAGAGAAGCACTGCCAATAAAGTATACCGGTAAGTGTAAACTAGAGGGATGTAAAGCCCCCAGCATTGGGCATTAGAGTTCCACTGCATTCTCTGGAGGCATGGAGCTCCAGTCAAGTTGGTATGCATCAGTACTTGACCTCACTAATGCTGTCATGACTGAATTCAAACAAATTCTCACAGCGATGTTCCAACATCTAGCCTTCCCAGAACAGTTGATGCTGTTACTTCAGCCTCATGTGGGACAAACACTTTCTAACAAGCCATGATTTCAGAAGAAATGTCTCAAATAAGGAGCAATTCACATCACAGCAAGTGTTTCCCCAATTCTCTCCTGATTTCCCTCCTCTAATTAACAAGCCACTTGAGCTGAGCGGTTAATTATGATTAAAGTGAGATTAAATTATGAGAAGTTTGAGTGAAATGAAGTGTATTCTGGAGAGAGGAATAAACAAACTGCGCAGTGCAGTAAATCACAGAAGCTTGATGCTTGTCTGTGAGGTACATTTAGTGCTTAAGTTGACTGAGCAAATCCTGCCATCTAGTGACTGAGTTTGGATAAGACAAAGTGAAGTTATGAGAAAATGCTTCAGTTTTAAAGACAGTATTACTGAATAATGCACAATTAGAAATGCATTTGTTTAGATGATTATATATCAAATACAGCACTTGCTTTCACAACTACTGAACATTTTATAGCAGTCATAGGATTGTTCATAATATTTGCTGAATAATGTACAGGTTAATAAATCATTCTTAATATTTATGAATTTATTCAGATTGGTTACTAAATAGTTAATAGATTTTTGAATAATTTATCATAGTTACTGATAATCATAAAAGTTATTAATTATTTTGAAATAGTTAAATAATTAATAGTAGATACTGAATAATTCAGTGGTTACTAAATAATTAATGATAGTTACTGGATAATTCAGAGTGGATACTGAATAATTCACAGTGGTTACTGAATAATTCACAGTGTTTACTGAATAATTCACATTGGTTACTGAATAATTTACAGTGGTTACTGAATAATTTACAGTGATTACTGATTATTCACAGTGGTTACTGAATAATTTGTATTGATTACTTATTAATTCACAGTGATTACTGAATAATTCATAGTGATAACATATTAATTCACAGTGGTTTCTGAATAATTCATAAAGTTTACTGATGAATTCACAGTGGTTACTGAATAATTAACAGTTGTTATTAAATAATTCATAGTGACTATTGAATAATTAATAGTAGATACTGAATAATTCAGTGGTTACTAAATAATTAATGGTAGTTACTGGATAATTCAGAATGGATACTGAATAATTCAGAGTGATTTCTGAATATTTCTCAGTGGTTACTTAATAATTCACAGTGGTTACTGAATATTTCAGTGTTTACTGAATAATTCACAGTGATTAATGGATAATTCATAATGGTTACTGAATAATTCACATTGGTTACTGAATAATTCACACTCATTACAGAATAATTCATATTGATTACTGATTAATTCACAGTGGTTAATGAATCATTTGTATTGATTACTTATTAAGTCACAGTGGTTACTGAATAATTAAGAGTTTACTGATGAATTCACAGTGGTCACTGAATAATTAACAGTGGTTATTAAATAATTCACAGTGACTATTGAATAATTCATAGTGGATACTGAATAAAAATGCTTTGATGACGAGCATTCATCAAAGCATTTCATGGCTAGTTGTAACATGTATGACCATGTATGTGACAAATAAACTTTGGTTTGATAATTCATAGTGGTTACTGAATAATTCACAGTGGTTATTAAATAATTCATAGTGACTATTGAATAATTCATAGTGGTTACTGAATAATTAATAGTGGTCACTGAATAATGCATACATTTATTTATTTGTAGTACTTGAATAATTCATATTAACTGAATAATTCATAATGGCTATGGAAAAATTCACATTATTTACAGAAAAATTTTTAGTGGTTACAGAGAAATACATGTATTATTTAGTTATTTGTAGTACTTGAATAGTTCACAGTGGTTAGTAAATAATTCATAGTGGTTAAAAAATAGATTGTAATAGTTTCTGAATAATCTATAGGTTATTTAGTAATTTGTGGTACTTACTGAATATTGTATAGTAGTTATTGAATAACTCATGTTAGTTAAGAAATACTTCATAGTAGTTACTAAGTAATTCATCATAGTTACTGAAAAATTCAAGTTTCTTATCAGATATTTACAGAATTAAGCATGACAGATGATTGTACATTTTTTATTTCTTTCTCACTGCAGGTCCTCCTGTTATCATAATTCCTCCAGTGGACACAGTTTTGAACATGTCCCAGAATGCCTTGTTGCAGTGCCAGGCAGAGGCTGACCCTCCCAACATGACATACGTGTGGATGAGAGAGGGAGAAAACGTCTACCACATTGGGTGAGTTGAACTCCACCCATTACAGCCAGCAGCTTCAGCAAAGCTTTGTAGCTGCACTTATTGACAATATTTCCCTTGTTTTTGCTCAGATCTCTGAAGTCTCGGGTAAAAGTGATGGTGGATGGCACACTGCTCATATCCAGTCTAACTCCAGGGGATTCTGGGAACTACACCTGCATGCCCACTAATGGCCTTCCAGCCCCACCCACTGCATCTGCCGTCCTTACTGTGCGACGTACGTGCATGTTTAATGACTAAGTGATTTGAGAGGATTGTTGATATTTGAACTCAAAAGCAAAACAAATACACCCCTCCCTTCAGTGCTCCTTGAAAAGCTCCACCTCCTAAATTCACAGTTTGAGAAAGATCCGCACAGTCTGAGAACTTCTTTTTTAACCTCTCAGATCATCTCCTCTGCCTGTTTCTCAGCCATCTCTTTCTATTGCCATTATCATGGAGCTCAGTATGTAGCCCCACTTCTTCCTTCTGTCCTGTGCATGAGCACAAACACTGCCTGTTGCTTGATAGAGTAGATATTTCACGAAAAGTGTCTTGGATTAAAACAGTTTACTGCATCTTTAATTATAGGGCTGAAATTACACATTGTAATGTATCTTGAATTTCTCCACTGTGGTACTAAAAAAGGATTATCTTATGTTATCCTAATCCATAGTGCATCAATGTGTTGCATTGGCTTGTAGCTAATGCATTGTCTCCTACTTAACATAATTAGTTTGTGGCTACTATGTCATATTGAGGAAACAATGAAAACATATTAACGTCATGTATAGTTTCAGACACTTATATAGGTTATATAAAAATGTATCAAATCAAGTACACAGCCATATCATATTAAACCAAACTGTGAGTCTCAGCCCCATTTGACCCCATTTTTTTTTGACTGGAAAACTGCAGTTTTATTCCAGTTAGTTTCCTTTAATTTTTTCCAATTATTAGGGATTGAATCTCATTTCTGAAATTGCCAATTAACAGAACTGATTTGAGGCAGCCAATTAATAAGCCAATGCCCAACTGAATAATGTTATGAAATACTGTTCATAAACAAGTCATTTTAATTTACTCTTGTTAAAAATAACATACTTGTTTTTCCCACTTATCTCAAAGTTATTCAATCAGTTTGCTGCACTGGCGCTATGAAGCTAATGAGGTTAAGAAGTAATGGAGTCCTGCAGCTTATATTGTAACTTATAGCACATATCACTTCTGTTGTGTTAGAGTTTCTGATGTGATCTGTCACTGTTATCTATGCTGTTGTTTTAAAGTCTCAGACTTTCTTAAACACACAGTTATCAATAAAAATGGACAAAACTATGTCTATACATGCAAATGATCTGTCGTTATATATGTATAACAGTAGGTCAAAGATTAACATTAGCAGGATTTATGCTTTAACAGACCCAGCCCTGGTGACTGTGATGCCCAAGCAGACATTCCTCCCGACAGGGATGAAGGGAGTGATTTCCTGCCCATTGGTTGCTGAACCACCTCTGCTCAGAGTAGACTGGACCAAAGATGGCAAAATGCTAGACCTGGGGGCGGTACGAGTCCACATCTGTTTATTACTACAGCACATCTGACAACACTACTGTCACTCTAATCTGACTGAATAATTCATAGTAGTTACTAATAATTAATTGTTTATAATTAATAGCTGATACAACTAATAATTCATAGTTTAAAAGTAATTACTGAAGAAATCATAGCCAATTTAGTAATTCATAGTGGTTATTGAATAAATCATAGTAGTCACTGGATAATTCATAGTGGTTACTGAATAAGTCATAGTGATTAGTGAATAATTCATAATGGTTATTGAATAATTAATAGTGGTTACTGAAAAAAATCATAGTAGTTACTCAATAATTCATAGTGGTTAATGAATAAATCATAGTGGTAGCTGAATAATTCATAGTGTTTAATGAATAAATCATAGTGGATTATATGCAATTCATAGAGAATACTGAACTATTTTAATTATTAGCTTTGTGAATAATTCATAGTGTTTGCTGAAAAAAAAGTGCATTTGTGTCTCTTCAGTTCCCTGGATGGACACTGACAACAGAGGGATCCATTATCATAGCCACGGCTAATGATGATGCGACCGGTGATTATACCTGTACACCTTACAACAGCTATGGGACAATGGGCCAATCAGAGCTCACCACGGTCATCCTACAGGTCAGAGTTTAAGTGTATAATTACTGTAGCAGTACTGTTTACAGTACTATTTATGTGTAATGAATTGTAATGACATCATTAGTTAGATGATTATATAGCTGATGGTCTTTATGAGCTGAAGCTGAGGGTCTGTGAACAGCAGTACTGAGATGATATAAACTGCTGAACTGCTACAGGATCCTCCAGCTCTGCGAGTGTTTCCCCGAGAACAGTACAGGCAGGAGGTCGGCAGGACCCTCATTATCCCCTGCCAGGCTGATGGAAACCCCCCACCTAAAGTCACCTGGACCAAGGTGAGGCCTGCAGCTCTGCATCCTTCACCTTTATTACCTCACTGAGGTTTACACGGGTGTAATACTGATCTATCTCTTCTTCATTCTTCCTCTCGCTCTCTTCCTTCTTATTCTCTTTCTTCCTCTCTCTCAAAATGTGCTTTATTTTTCTGATAATAATTTTGCTGCAATCATTTCTCTTATCACTCTTTCTTTACTGTGTTCTCTCATTTTATTTGTCTTATTATTTTTGTTTTGTCTGCTCACCTTGTCTTCCTATTCTTTTTCTGGCTTTGCCACCTTTGTTGTTTATTTTATTTTTCTATTTTTTAACCCTTCATAATTCTCACTTCTTTGGCATTTCTAACTGTGATTTTTTTTATTTTTATGTTCTTTCTTTCTATACTGCTTTTCTTTGCACCTTTCTTTTGTTATCTGTTTTTATTTCCTTTATTTGACCACCTATTCTTCATCCTCTCTCTTTTTCTTTAATTTTTTGTGTCTCATCCACAGGTCGGTTCCTCCTCTCGTTCTTTGTACTATGTTGGAGTTAATGGTTCTCTGCTGCTGGAGCCTCTCAGTAAGGATCACTGTGGTCAGTGGGAGTGTAGCGTGGTCAACCGTGTGGCCACCGTCACAGCCAGGACCACAGTCTTAGTGCTGGGTGAGTAACACTGACTGCTGCAGCTCAACTGAACACACTGGACATGTTCTTAGCACTGCTGCCTGGACATTTCACATTCAGAATAACTGTCCTACACAAGTCTATTTTAAAGTCCTAAAAAAGACCTTAGTGACCATCTCAATAAGACATAATAACTCTTTAAACCAGTGCAATTCTTAGCCCCCCAGTGGGGCAAAGCAGACATGTAAGGGCGTGCAGGAAAAACGAATAAAATAAACTAAATTTGTAAATGAGTTTTAATGTTTTTGTTATTTATTTGATCATACAATAACTACACTCATTGCTGCAGAGTGTGTACATTTGTTTTAATATTTATTAAATTCATAATCTCAGTTTATACAGTAATTATAGTTACTTAGTAACAAGTCTTATGATTAATAACAGCACTAAATGATCCTGATCTGAACACAAACAAAAACTGAAGGATTATAAATCATTCATGTCTCCAGCCGAACACTTGGGAGGGGAAAATGGGCAAATACTAGAAATAAAATTATATAAAAAAAACAAAACAAAAAAAAAACACACAATACCAGGATGAGCGGCCAGGGCTGTGTGATGAAACAACACTGTGGTTGCCGCTCTCCACTGCTATGGCTAGGAGCTATCTGACCTCTGTGGCCACTGTGACTGGGGGCACAACCTCTGTGGCTGGCGTGGCAAGGGGCGCAGCCTCCGTAGCCGCTGTGGCTTCTGTGGATGTGACAGTGAGAACCTGGCTTATTAATTGGCTTGAGTGGGAGAAAATGGGTCCCACCACTTGACAGTAATGAGAGGCTAAAGGGCTTCTGCCACCTCGAGCGGCAGATGGGGCGCAAATCTAAGGAGAAGATCCCTCATCTCCTGCGCCCACCACTGGCCACAGCTATCTACAGTCGTGAGTAACCCCAGCTCGCTCACCACTAATTGTGCTGCAGTCATTCTGTCAGCTGTGGCTGTGGCAGAAAGAGACGGATGCAGCAGGGATTTCCAAAAACAAGACTTGATTGTAGAACTCAAGATTGTGGCTAAGAAACAAAAGCGACTACTGTGGCTGTGACTAGACTATGATGGAAAACATGACTGTGACGATATACGGTGACTGACGAAGACTGTGAGTCACAATGGAAGCTATATGGCAAATACAGTCAATGCCAGGATGAGTGGCCAGGGCTGTGCGATAAGACAAGACAGGTACCATAACAAGGGCATGACATGGGGACATGACGTGAGCGCAAATGAAAGAGCACGTGGAGCCAAGACGGCACATGGCAAACATAAACACAGAGCACATGACCGGAATGAGACAGGGCTGTGATAAGAGATTTCATAATCTCCCAGTGCAATATCTCTTCTGTTTATTCACATTTTATTTGGACATGTACTACTATATTGGACTAATATACCACCTACTGCGGCACTGTGTGTGTTTAACATACTAGTATATCTAAAAAACAATAGAATACAGTTTTAACTACATATTTTACCTGTTTTTATGTTTTAATGTTGATACTGTTTGCATAGTCATTTACTTCAACTCCCAATTAAATATTTTAATAATTTGAGATTGAAGTCATACCCATCAACATTAAATAAAAAGGCTTGTAAATATCACTTAACAAAAAGTATTTTTTGGGGATGTAGCTTGCTGTCTTATAAGAATATCTTCACAATCTTCTTATTTTAGCACTTTTTATTCAGCAAAAGAGCACTGAGCTTTTAGACAAAAACTGCTACTGACACACAATTATCGCTAGATGGCGCTGCTAACATAAAGCAGGTAGTTTGGTTATAACGCTCAGTGCGGGAACGTTTTTTATTCATCTTCAGCAGAAGTGGGTGGAGTAGCCAAACACTTAGCTCATGTAACAACCACATGTGTTTCCAACATCCATCCATTATCCCACCTGCTTAATCTTTATCAGGGTCGTGGTTAGTCCCCTACCTGATCACTGGGTGCAGGGCAGTGTATGTGTATATGTATGTGTATATTTATAGTAAAGTCATAATTATTATTAATATTACTGATAATTATTATTATTACTGATATTATTATTACTGTTATTGTTAATAATATTATTATTTAGAATTATCAGCTCCCTGCTCTCCCTCGTTTTTCCCTCTACTGGGAGAACTCCCCTCTCTACTGTTTTTCCTGCTGGTATACCACAATATGAACATTCGACTGTCTGCATCATTGGTTGTAGCAACCATAGACCACATGTGGTGACCATTTGCAAAAATGATTGAAATAAAATTATATTTATTCAAGATTTAATAACAAACCTCCCGCTGCGCTGCTGAATGAACTTGGACTAGTCTAAAAACATATCGTGACTGTGTGATGTCATCAGTATTCTATGAATAGTAGTAATTCAGATATTAAACTGCATGCTGCATTAGTTATAGACAGTTACATGCTGGTACTGAAATTTTCATTTGCCGGGTCATCAAATCTGTCTGTCACAGAATACACAGAGCAAATTGGAAATGTATTGGACTCCCCTACATGCATGTACACACAAGTCATAGCTTACCTTCAGTCCAACAGACAAACTATTGTCACGTCTCAGACACTGACGGGTTCATGTGCATCTCCTCTGTTTTGGTGGTATTTCAGCACACAGCATGGCACAAGCAAGCAAAGCCATGCAGTTTCTTAACACTGTTGATACACAGTGGCGCTCAAAAGTTTGAGAACCCTTTAGAATGTTCTATATTTCTGACCAAAATCTTCATCAGAGTGTCACACAAGTCACGTGCTCATTTATTTATTGAGGAAAATGATGATCGAGTCCAAGACATGGTGTGTCAGAGTTTTTTTGTTGGCACAGTGAGGACAAACGGCATATTATGCATAGTGGTTTAAATGTTTTGGCTCATGGAGATATTAATAGCTCAAGTAAAACTCCTGAAGGAAGGATGGTTTAGACTTTTCAACATTAGAATTTATGCTGTGTGCTACTCTCTCTCTCTGTATTTGTGTGTGTGTGTGTGTGTGTGTGTGTGTGTGTGTGTGTGTGTGTGTGTGTGTGTGTGTGTGTGTGAAACAGGCACCAGTCCCCATGCTGTGTCCTTAGTATCTGTAGAAGCTGGAGTAAATCAGGCCAATGTCTCCTGGGAGCCTGGATTTGATGGAGGTTTTACACAGACGTTCACCATCTGGTCAGTGTCCGCCAGACCATTATCACTGCTCTTTGGGCTGCTGTCTATCTGTCTGTCTGACCGTCTTGCCTACCAAGACATCTTTGCACTGTCATTTTCTTCTGGGCTAATTTATGCAGCAACGTAAGCCAAGCACATCTCATTCTCCCTCTCATTTTCCAGGCTGAAGTGTTCCTGCTCAGAAGGGGATCAGCAGGAGTGGCGCTCAGTCCCTGGTCCATCCTCTGGCTCCAGCCTGCTGGTCGGCGGCCTCCTTCCATCCACAGAGTACCAGTTCAGTGTTCTGGCCCAAAACAAGCTGGGCAGTGGCCCTTTCAGTGAAATCACCACAGTCATAACGCTGGGTAAGAACCAGCACTCATTTAACAGCTTGACAGCTCTCAGCCTCTGGATTTGCCTCTACCCCACGCCATCCTGACCCAATGTTAGGCCATCTGTCTGTCTGTGTTGTGCACCCTGAGAGTCATCGAGTCTCTTCCTGCTGCTGACTCATATGAGCAGCTTGCAGAATTAGCCGTAATTATTATTTTTTTGCGTCTTGTTCAGAGGCACTTCCTACTGCGTCCATGCTGGAGCCGCCCACACTGCTGTCCTTCAACCAAAGCTCAGACGGAGTTTATCTTTGGTGGGAGGCACCTTCAGCTCAGCAGCCGCCAATTGACAACTTTGTTCTCCAGTCACGGCTTGGGGAGGGGCAGTGGCTGAACATGGACGAGGATATCGGTGTGGATCAGAATGAAATGCTTGTTATGGGGTTACAGAAGGTAAATCTTTTTTTAACATGCTCAACATCCAGTTCAGGCTCCTGAGACACCTACACATCAGAATCAGAATCAGAAATACTTTATTGAACCCAGAGGGAAATTACAAATAGTTATTCAATTCCCTGTATGTCCAAATATTTGTGGACACTCTTTCTAATGAATGCACTCAAGTGCTTTAAGTTAATACAGATATAAAAAGCACACACACAACTTATCTACTCCCTGTAGAGAAGTATTAGCAATAGAATAGGAATAAACATCAACCTATTGGCACAATTACTAATGCCAGGCGTGGGCTAGAGGGTATAAAACTCCCCAGCATTGAGCTGTGGAGCTTTGTTCTCTAGAATGATGATGCTTCACCCAGTAATTTTGGGATGAGGTTTGGGATGGTGACCGTCCTAACCTCACTAACACACTTGTCACTGAAGGCAACCAGATCCTCACAGCAATGGTCTAAAATGTAGTAGAAAATGTAGTGAACAGTAACAAAAAGCAGAATAAACTCTTTTTTAATGGTTTTTTCAGAAGTAACAATGAATAAGTTCCAATACTTTTGTCCCAACACTCCATATAGTAAATATATGATATGAAGCCTTTTTTTCAAATTGGATTAACTGTAAATGGGGGTTCTGAGGTAAACTGTTCTTGTTCTTGTCTACAATTATATTCATGTCCAGATTGGCCATATCAGTGTTTCTGAGGTTAAATTACTACTGCTTTTCTAGCCAACTCACTTGATCATTTGAGTCCTGTCTGGCTATAGATTTCCATGATTCTCCAGGCAGATGTCATCATCATTATCATGGGTGCTGCTACTAGACATTTTTAGTCAAATTAACCAGAACCCTCGCAAATCACCAAACAAATAAATGCTTGGTCTGGATGGAAAACCATCTACTCCATACACTACCAGGGAGTACAAAACTAAAATTGATGAGAAAATCAAGAGCCTGCAGGTATATTAAAGGGATGGAGATAGAGTTGAAAGTCATTATGTATTGGCTGTGTCTGTCATTTTAATGTTGTTTGGATGAAGGAATTTCATCACTGATGTGTAAAATGTTATATTACAAACGTCCTGTAATAACCTAAACCCAATAAAACTTGCATTACGTGTTTTTATTAAATGTGTTATTGGCATATCTCTGTAATAGACCACAAACTGAACTCTTACTGTATATAATTTGAGCTATATTCTGCTTTCTCTTTATATTGAATGGAATTTTTGGCAGCATGTTGTGAAGCATGTCATATTTCACAACAAAGGAATGCATTTGTAGGCAGATGGTGGATGACTGTGGGCTGATCAAGGTCAATTAGTTTCCCATTGTAGCACTGACAATCTTAGAGCCTGACATTTCTCCTGACCTTCTCCTTCTCTCTATATCTCTAGAACTCAAACTATGAGCTGAGGCTTCTGTCTCGCCGTGGGGAGCAGCTGAGCCTTCCCAGTCGCTCGATCAATGTGTCCACTCTGGGTCAGTGCTTGAGCCTCACTCATCTGTTCATCCTTGTGCTCTGTTGGAGACAAATCAGTTTGAATTGTTTTTGTGTTTGTGGCACAAATGGTGAAATTGATCATCCTGAGCCTTAAGATGGGGCTAATAATTGTACTTGCAATACAATCTGATACAATTAAGCTGTCGTGATTTCTGTGCAGTATACATATATTGCAACTTTATTTTGCAATCTGCTTTTAACAGTTACTTAACAGTTAGCCTGCAATTAATATTACACCAGTAAATAAAATCATGCCATTTGTTAGCAAGTTTAGAAATTTATTATACATACAGTGTTGCTTGTTAACCGTTTCGAATTGTGCATATTTGTTCATAAATTCGACCTTAAACTTAATCTGATTATCACACACTAAGAATCAAAACAAACAAATGAGACAAAAATATTAGACTTGGTCATTTATTGACATTTTTGAATCATTTGGGTTAGTCAAACATCCAATTAAGATGTCCTGCAATTATCGCATTTAATGCTCTTTTAATGTTACAGGCTTGGCTCCAACTAGTTCTCGCCTCCTGGAGTTCGTTCCCCAGCCTCTACTGGCTGGAGTAATGGGTGGGATGGGTTTCCTTTGCCTTGCACTGCTGCTAACTTTGGCCACAGTGTGTGTTATAGGCCACAGGAGAAGCCAGCGACGCAGGAAGAAGATGGAGGGTAAAGAGACTGCACTTTGATACATTCTAAGAAATGGCCTTACAGACTGAGCTCTGGCCTCCCCGACTCAATAAGAGGCACTCAGAAAATGAAAAATAATCATCTTCCCAGTTATCATCCTCATACCTTGTCATTCATTTCCATTGTCTTGTGCCTTGCCTCCTTTCAGATCTCCCTCCTGCTGTGTATAAGAGCCAATCTTTGAAGTAAGTGTTTTTCATCAGCATTTCGTAATTAAACTCATTTCCCTTTGCCCACATTGTTAAAGGTACACTCTGTACATTACAGAAGAACAAATTGGTTTTCTTTGCTTGGTTATATGCTGTCTAAGAATGCAGGCTTGAGAAGTACATCAGCTCTTAGAAGTTACAGTTACCATCAATAATAACAAATTTGAATTCTAATTTGAATGTTGAAATTTCAGATTCTAAACTTTCAATCCATACCACATTTTAAAACAACAGTACAGCTTTTAATGATTAAGAAAAAAAATAATTTTCTAGAGTCAAAAAACTGACAAATCAAAATTGACTTCAGAAATCAGAGCGTAGCTTTAATTCTTCATTTAATGCTTCTCAATTTAATCCCTCGGCCCGCACTTCTTGTCTCTCTCAGAGCTGGCTCGGCTCCTGGAAGCCCTGACAGCATGGTGAAACAGAAGCTCCTCCCACCTCGCCCCCTTTCCAGCTCCTCCTCCTCTTCAGATCACTCCTCCTTTGGGAAGTCCAGCCACAGTGACTTCCATGGCCAGAGACTGCAGCTGCTACCCCATGCCCACCCTCCTTCCCACAACTCCATATCTGAGAGTCTCCTTCATATGTCCCCAACCACCCCTGTGGAGTTCATTCACCGTGGGCCAGATGGCCGCTTTATGGTTGAACCACATGAAGAATTTAGCACTTATGATCCCCCTATAAAGACAAACCCAATGCAAGACCTTGTTCAGGTATCCGGGAGAGCCAAGAATGTGACAGATTACAAATCACAGTCACTGCGGTCCTATATGGATGAACGAAGTCATCCCCCTTTTGTCCTGTCAGTGGACATGCCTGCTTGTGGATCAGACATTTTCCCATCTGGTAGAGCTGAAGCGAGGAGCAAATATCTTTCTTTACGTGGACCCTATTTCCAAGAAGAGGAGTTTAAAAGCAATCCTTTGGAGCAGTCAAGTCTTTCCTCAGAGTGTAGCGGTTCTGCCATGTTTTTGCAGTCAGACAACTGTCCAACTCTGAAACAAGGCAGCACACGTTCCACCGCAAGTACCCTAGTTCTGCAGATGGAGCATGAGAAAGAACAGGGCAACCTGAGCCGATGTCTGAGACTGGCCCGCGAGAGAGAGGAACTGGAGCGTGAGCTGCGCAAGTACAGCCTCCCTCGGGACACTGCCATAAACTACAGCAAGAGAGGGGGGTCACTCAGAGTAGAACGAAAGAGAGATGTGGAAGATGAGGCAATTGTCTGGAAAAATAGGGGTGCAGGATACCACCATCCTAAGCAGTCATCCAGCAGAGGGCACTCTTTACCCAATGACACCAGTAGTCTAAGAGTAAGAGCCTCCTCCTGTATTCCATGGGAGGGACCTTCTGGTAACCTGCTGCCAACTTATAATGGCCATGAAAGAGTTGGCGAGGACTGTCATTTGAGTCAGATATCAAAACTTCAGAGGTCCAGAAGTCTTGAACGAGGGGAGTACAAAAAGTCAAATTCTAAAGACAGAAGGCGGAGACGAACCATGACTGAAGGCACCCTAGTTAATGTTGGAGATGAATCCTTTCATCTTACACTGCAAAGAGCTCATTACACTGCGGGAAGCAGTGTGAGAATTCCAGGAGCCTACAGTCGCAATCAACACCACATTGTCCCCAACATGAGTCACACAGTAAAGAAGCAGCAGGAGAGGAATGAAGAGAAGATCAGAGGGCAGGCTGACTGTGGTAGTGATTACATAGAAATGTCTGTGGATGAGCCAGAAGTGCAGGCTCAGATTCCACTCTCAAGGCCCCCGATAGACCACAGTCAAGATATGCGAAAATATCACAGACCCAGTTTATATCAGCTAGAAAGAGAGGGACAGATTGAGAAGGAATCGGGCAGCAAAACAATCCAAAGAGGGTTCAGGAGAGATCTGGAGAGACTCAGTAGACAGTCAAGCAGAACCTTGCCTTCTCAAAGGCCAGTTGTCCGCAAGGGTCTTACTGTGGGTTCCCAACATGAGAATCACCATAAGAGTGCCCCCAGTTTAGATTCCAATCTATACAAAGAGCAGTTCTTAACCCCAGATGCCTGGATAGACTCACTGAGCCTGAGGCAGATGTCTTCCTCATCTCCCTTTGAACATCATCCTAGTTCAATTAGACAGGAAAACCGGAACTTTCCCATTGAAGAAATCAGTTTGCAGGCACCTTCAGAAACCAAACTGCAAGAGTCAAATCTTCAAAGGGTCTCAAACTCTCCTGGTCCTTCTACCATAGACCCCCACCAGCATGTAGTCTCTGTGCATCACAGGCCACCAACCTCGCCACTAGAGAGCTCCAGCTGGTCCTTGTCAAATTGCCACTCTCTGCCAGCACATGCCAGACAGGAACATGATGACGAAGAGGAGGAGGAAGATGGGCCCGAGGTGGACGCCGAGATTCGAGGGTACCGGAATTTGCCGGAACCTGAGGGGAGCTGCAGGAGCTACGCTAGCCAGAGCAGTGGCAGGGGCAGTATGGATCCCTGTAGTAGACAGTCCTTATCCCTCAGCCCTCCTCTCACCAGCTCTCCTGACACCACTGAGGAAAGTGACAGAGATGACCATCCCCTGCATGAGCCGGCACTGAAGGAATGGTGAGAGCAGGATCTCTCTTTATTCCACAGTTTACCTCTTGGTTTTAATCTCATAGCCTGACTTGTTTCTCTGTCAATATTCAACGGTACACATTGTTAATGGTTGACTACAACAAACCATACAGTGGTTGCTACAGTCATATTTTGATGCCTTCATTGTTTTGATATCACAACCCTGAATGTATTTATATATGACTGTCCATTCAGTCTATAGAAGTCCCCACTCATTCACATTGAATATACAGAGCGATAGTATTGTTTCTGCAGAAGGTCTGGAGGGAAAAACAGTTGCTATACACTCAATAAATGGAAACTGCTGCAAAACAGCCCAACTTCAATACTCTCACAATGATTATATCACAACCATGAATAATTTACATACATGACTGCCCATTCAGCCTGCAGCATTGACAATGAATTGATAAGTATTGTTACTGCAGATGGTCTCTAGCAGAGTTTAAGAAAAATGATTAAAGATCAGATTAGACCTCGGTTATCTCGTTGGTAAATTATTAAACCCCTTATGAATTGAATCAAGGGTGCTGGAGAGAAGAGAAACCAGAGGTTTTCCTGCTGATTTCCACTGATTTAGTCTG
>BRDA01008194.1:16074-29075 GCA_036984385.1 Crenuchus spilurus | reverse complement strand
GCCACAATCCCTGCTGCAGTGTGTGCAAACCTGGTGAAAATCTACAGGAAACGTTTGACCTCTGTAAAGGCTACTGTACCAAATATTAACATTGAAGTGGGAGAACTTGCAAATTCGCAGGGTGTTCAAATACTTATGTTCCTCACTGTAATAGTTTTGACAGGGTTTTCATTTGACCATGTTTTCATGGTCTTATGTTCCTCAGTAGAATATTCTGTTCACATATGAACCCTCCTACTCCTAATTCTAACTCACCTTGGCCTTGTAAATTGACATTTTCATGTATGCCTGGACTCTAACCCTTGAAAATATCACTTAGGAGAACAGCTACACTAATCACTCTATTTGAGGTGAAAGAGCTTTGACCTTTTTAACTATTGATGGTACCTCACTAAAGAAAGTAGTAAGAGTAAAAACATTCACAGGTTCTGCCATTATTGCTTGCTTTTGGGATCTGAAGGAGCGTTTGGATCTGGAGATGGCTTAAACATCACACTTAACAATCACATTATGTTCTGCTCAAATTTGACCATTTACAAATTAAAATATTTTATTAATATTGACCTTTTTTTATTGGAAATAAGACTGAGGGACAGCACAAACAAGCACCACAACACTAAGGACTTTTATTCAATTTTAACACATTTTATTTTGAAGGTCTTTATAAAAACATCTGTGCTGTTCTAGGTGATACAGTGATTGCAAAAGTATTCAAACCACCTTTTGTTCACCTTTCTTACATTACTACCTGTATTTAAATGGTTTCTTAATCTGAATTGTATGTGATGCATCTCCAAAAATAGTGTAAGTTGGTGAAGTGGACTGAGGGAAAAAAAGAAAAAAATGTACATGTGGCACCCCCTTTGATATGAAGCCACTAAAAAGTTCTAGTGCAACTAATTACTTTCAGAAGTCACATGCTTAGTGAAATGAAGTCCACCTGTGTGAAGCCTAAGTGTCACATGATCTGTCAGTATACACACACCTCTTCTGAAATGCCCCAGAGGCTACAACACCATTAAGCAAGAAGCACCACTGACCAAACTGAAGACCAAGAAAATCTTCAAATGAGTCAGGGACAAAGTTTTTGCTTGGAGCAACTTATGATGTCCTTCCAACTCCACAAAACCTTGGACAGTGGGTAGGTGAAGACCCTAGTTGTAGATTATGTACAGGGGTTGGCACGCTGAGGCATATTCTATCAGCTTGTAAGGTTAGTTTGTCGCAGGGGAGGTATACATGGAGGCATGATCAGGTGCTAAGGGTGTTAGCATGTTTGTTGGACGGCAAACGCTTGGAGGTGAATGCATTGACGAGTGGTTGTAGTAATAAAGTGATTAGGTTTGTCCGTGAGGGTGAACATATTTGAGAGCAGGCACAGGCTATAAATACTGGTAGATGGGGTGAAGCGCGAGATTGGAAATTGCTGGTGGATGTAGGTAAAAAAACTGCAGGTCCCAGAGTGCATTGCGTTAACTAAACTGAGGTCAGATATGGTGCTGTACTCTGAAAGTAAACGGATACTTTATTTCATAGAGTTAACAGTTCCATTCGAGGATGCAGTTGACAAAGCATTTGAAAGGAAGAAGCTGAAGTATGCGGACTTGGCGGCTGAGGTGAGGGAACGTGGATGGCAGGCAGATGTAAGACCAGTGGAGATAGGTGTTAGGGGATTTGTAGCCAAGTCTACTACATCCCTGCTTTTGCAGTTCGGCATCAGGGGCCGGAAACTAAGGGCAGCTGTGAAGGAGTTATCAGAAACAGCTGAAAGGTCTAGTCAGTGTTTGTGGACGAGGAGAACACAGACTAGTTGGGGAAATGCACTGTAGAGGAGCTGTTTTGGTGGTTGGTGATGTAGCACGTAAAGATCACATGGAACTGGTGGCAATGAGCATGCATTAACGGTGCCAGTGGGGCTTGGTACAGCCTTAGTCACCAGGGAGGCCAGTGTGGATTTACATTTGTTAAGGGTAAGGAAGGTCTGTAGAGCTAGCTTGGAGGGGGGTGGGTCTGGGATGCCAGACTTCACTGTTGAGCCTTCTGGAGGTGTTGTGGGCTCAATTCAGCGAAACACTGATGAGGGAAGGAGCCTACCTGATGACCCCTGTGAAGAGCTAGTAATGCAGTGTGTGGTTTGGGTTCTCATGTGATATTCTCAATGAGTAACCGTAGATGGTAAGGGTAGCTGGTTGCTGATCGGATCATAAATGGCCACAGCAACCATAGGGTGTAGCTGTAGGATTGAAAGATTTATGTGGCTGCTGGTGGTAAGAGAGTAGGGTGGGCCCTATGTGAAGCTCTAATGGTTTGGCATAGGATATGTTACATCTTATCTTGTGTATGATTGTAATTGAGAAGTGCAAGTCAGGGTTTGGTTATAAAAAAAATAATAAAATCTCCAATGATCACCCTTAGCATCAAATCCATTATCATCAAATGGAAAAAACATGGTACCACAACAAACCTGCCAAGAGAGTACCACCCACCAAAACTCTCAGACCAGACAAGGAGGGCATTAATCAGAGAGGCAGCATAGAGACTAAAGTTAACTCTGAAGCGTTTCCTAGCAGAGACTGGAGCATTTGTCCATACTACTGTAAGCCGTGCACTCCATAGAGCTACTCTTTATGGAAGAGTGTCCAGAGAAAAGTGTGAGAGTGGCTCATTTTGAATTTGCCAAAAGGCATGTGGGAATCTCCCCAAATGTTTGGAGGAAGGTGCTCTGGTCAGATGAAACCAAAATTGAACTTTTTGGCCACCAAGGGAAATGCTATATTTGGCATAAAACCAACACATCTCATCACCCCAAGAACACCGTACCCACAGTGAAACATGGTGGTGGCAGCATCATGCTGTGGAGATGTTTTTCACCAGCAGGGACTGGGAAACTGGTCTAAGTTGAGGGAAGATGGATGGTGCTAAATACAGGGATATTTTCAGTAAAACCTGTTTGGGTCTGTCAGTGATTTTAGACTGGGAAGGAGGTTCACCTTCCAACAGGACAATGACCCAAAGCATACTGCTAAAGTACCACTCGAGTGGTTTAAGGGGAAACGTGTAAATGTATTGGAATGGCCCAGTGAAAGCCCAGACCTTAATCCTATTGAGTATCTGTGGTCAGACTTGAAGATTCCTGTTCACCATCAGAAACCATCTAACTTGAAGGAGCTGGAGCAGTTTTACTTGGAGGAATGGGCAAAAATTCCAGTGTCAAGACTTAGAAAGCTCATAGAGACTTATCCAAAGTGATTTTCAGCTGAAATTGCTGCAAAGGGTGGCTCTACTAAATACTGACTTTAGGGGGATGAATAGTTACACACACTGAAGTATTTTGTTATTTTCTCCTATTTGCTTTTTGCTTCACAATAAGAAAAATCAAATAGTCAAAATTGTACACGTCTTCTGTACAAGAAATGATGCAAACAGAAATGATGCAAAACAACAGAATAATTTCACTGATCTGATTCATTGCACACACAAAAATAAAGTAAAATAAATTAAATAAAGTGGAGAATAAACTGAGAATTTGCTTTGCTTTGACAGCGCTGCACTGAGGCACACTGCAGTATTCCCTGAATACAGAATGAAGTAACTGACCCCATTTCAAACTTCAGTGCAACTACAAACAGCTAAATCATGATTACTGCCCTAAAACAGCAAACAGGTTAAACACAAAAGTCTTTCTTCTCCTTACATCTTATAGTATATTAATTACATACTGATATGGTTGATATTGGCCCTGTCCTGGGCTTAGCTGTGATAGTTTAGCTTCCTGGCCTGTGCCTGACCCGTGGGTAGAGGACTCACCATGACCCTGATTAGGATTAAGCAGATAAGATAATGGATGGATGGTTGGATGGATGGATGGTTGATATTGTTAGATAGGTTAGGTGAAATGTAGAACTAGAGGAAGGGTTGTGGTTAGAGGTTAGGGTTTAGGTTTAGAGTTAGGGGTTTGGGTTAGAGTTAGATAATGGCTTTGGGATTGTGTTTGATGCTGGGGTTAAGATTAGTGTTAGGATTATGGTTTAGGTTTAGGGTTACAGTTAAAAGTTTGGTTTAGAGGGCTTAGGTTTAGACTTAATGTTAGGGTTTATGTTTAGGGTTATGGTTGGGGTTAATCTTAGGATTACGGGTTAGAGTAAGGGTTAGGTTTTGGGGGTTTAGGTTTAGACTTTGGGTTAGGGTTACAATGACATGTTAATTTTGGGGTTAAGTTTAGGTTATGGGTTAGAGTTAGGGTTTAGGATTAGGGTTTGGGGCTTATGTTTAGACTTTGGGTTAGGGTTACAATTAAATGTTAGTGTTGGTGTTAGGTTTAGGGTTATGGATTAGGGTTTGGGGCTTTAGCTTGAGGGTTAAATTTATCGTTATGGTTTAAGGTTAGGGGTTATATTTAGATTTATAATTAGTAATTAAGGTTAGGGTTGGATTAGAGTTAATTTAGGGCTAGGCCAACATAAAACAGCAATCAGTGGTTTATCCAATTATTCTTCTAAACAGTAAATATAGTGACATCTAGTGGTCTGGATGTAGGGACTAATCCTATTTTAAATGTGGCTGCCTTCATGTGGGTCACTTGATTTTGTAGAACAGGTTCATTCCAAATTCCTTGTGTGTGTCAACAAACTAAGCCAATACATCTGATTCTGAATATAAAGCACAGCTACAAAGACTAAATAATACATTTACACTTTCATCATTCTTTTGCTACTGGTGATAAAAAAAAAATTGATTGTTAAATCACTTTTTAACAATTGTTAAAAAATGTAATAAAATAAATAAATCACCCAATTGGTCTGTGGAATCACAATCATAAAAATAATGATTGCTGCATCTCTAGTTTTAAGCTAAAAGCAAAACACAATCTCACGCCTTAGGCAACATATTTGTAACTATTTGTAAGTAATTTGTTAGGACTGTACAGTACACTCACATCAATGCATGTCTTTGCATGTCTCTCAGTGAAGCTTAACTGGTGGAGCTCCCACTGATGCTCAAAGAATTCTCCCAATTTAGCAAGGAGGCTCAAGGATTGGGAACTATTGAACAGAGTCCAGCACACCAGCTAACCTGGAAACTAACTACTGAGATCTATCTGATGTGCTCATACAGTGAAATTATCAAACTGAGCAGGAATTTGTTTAGCTGTAGGAACACACCACTGGGGGGCAGAAGAGTATAATCCAAAGAACAGCAATCACTGCAATGAGAGAAAATGCAAACTACTCTCTCAGAACAGCACTGCAGTGCCAGGCACCGTGAGTCCCATGATGCAAGTCCACAACTGTCACCAAGTGATACATCTACCAACAATCAACCTTGAGATCAGTGGCTCCACATGTCACAGGTATTCAAAGTGCCCTGCACTGCAAAGCTGTTGGTCGTTTTTATAGATGGAGGATGGGACGTATTTCAAGATAACAGGTTTGATGGGCAAAGCTGGCATAAAAACCTGGACATTACAAAAAGAGAGCAGAGAGGAAGAACATGCTGTATTTCTCTCGCTGCAGAGTCAGCACTTTTCCCACAGGCAGAGCATTACCAGCTGTGCTTCTGGAGTTGGGCCGTTTGATTCCCAAATCTGCCTTTCCGCAGCCATTTTGGGGCCAAAGATTTTATGGTGGGTTTTTAAATTGGCTGCAACAATGCCACTGGGGAAAGGCCCACTGGGTAATGGCCAAATTCCTGTAAAAAAAAACACTCCCTCTTTGGTTTGCTATCCAGCCTTTCATCAGTTGATCTATAAATCTGTCCATCTGACTATCTATCTCTGTTTATCAAGCGTTCTCCTGCTTTGGCTGCCGATCCTCACAGGTGTACTCTAAATCTCTCTCCCTCCTGCCTGTTTTGGACATTTTCTACTCATGGCTTCCGTTTCGCCTCCTGTCGTGTCACCGGCCGAGGCTCACACGTTAGAAGAGGAAAACAGGGACTTTGGTTTCAAACCTGAACCCACTTCCCAACTCATCTCCGAAGCCAGGCATCATGAAAGCCTCTCTGTCTGTATTTCACACATCTGTTTGAGCTTCTTTCTGGAGTTCTTGGCCTCGCATGCTGCCAAAACAGGAAGCTCCATGTTTCCCGCCTCTCCTCAGGTACCATGTTGGCGGGAAATTCCCCACGGCATTGAGGACCCATAGCTTAGGGTGTATCTGGTCTACAGACCAGGAATCAGAGGCACACTAAAAAATACAACCAGACAGGCAAACAGCACCAATTTTCTTTTCTTCGTTTGGTATTACAGCACTTTGTAGGCCTTGGCCTGTGGCTTAATTAAAAAGCCAGGAAGTTGGTCATATGATACACATCATGGTACAGATATGAATCAATATACTACACATGTTGTGATATTGTAAGCAGGGTGATTTACAGCATTTTTAACCCATAAAAACCCATAATGACATATGTTGATCTGAGATCTAGACTTCCAATGTTTCAGGTCCTGCACCACAAGGGGACATAAAACTTTGGATAAACTTTACACCAGCATGGCTGACACTTAAGCCACACCCCTCCTCCACCCCAGTCAGTCAGACCATCTCTCTCTGTTCCTGTTACCCAAATACACTCCAGTCATTCAGTGTGCAAAACCAACTATCAGGGCTGTAAAGGTCTGGATGGACGAGGCTGACTCCTCTCTTCAGCAGCAGTTCCATCACACTGAACTGGAGTGAGTATGCTGCCCGGACCACTGACCCACACATCAACTCAGACAGCTACATCAACACCTGGAACATATCAACAGCTGTGTTAACAGAGTGACAAGACACATAACATTAATAACGTTCTCTAATCAGAAACCCTGAATGAACAAAGACATTTGCTTCCTGCTCAAAACCAGAGATGCTGCCTTCAGGTCAGGAGACTGGGAGGCTTACAGCTCTGCCAGAGCTAACCTGAGGGAAGGGATCTCTATGGCCAATCATCACTACAAACAGCAGATTGAGAACTTGACCTCCTCTGAGCCCAGCATATGTGGCAAGGCATTCAAACACTCATGACTTTTAACCACTCAGCACTGCACCATCCATCTACTTTGCTTCACTCCCTGATAAGTTAAACCACTTTTATGTTCATTTTGATCAGGGAAACAAGATGGCCACCTCAAGAACAGATCCTCCAGTCCACAATCATCCACTTGTTCTCTCCACCACCGACATCTGCCATATGCTGAGCAGGGTGAACACATGCAAAGCAGCTGGACCTGATGGGGTACCTGGACGGGTACTAAGAGCTTGTGCTGAGCAGCTTTGTGGTGTCTTCACACATTTTCAATCTCTCACTGGCCCAGGCAGTTGTGCCAAGCTTTTTTTTTAAGTGTTCCACCATTATGCCAGTGCTAAAGCATTAGACTGCATCAGCTCTGAATGACTTCCACCCTGTTGCTCTCAATGCAATCATTTCCAAGTGCTTTGAAAGACTTGTTCATTCTCACTTGAAATCCTGTTTGCCTGCTACACTAGACCCACATCAGTTCACTTACCACAACAGCAGTTCAACTGAGGATGCCATTTCCACAATGCTCCATACTGCACTGACCCCCCTGGACTGTCACAACTCCTACATCAGAATGCTGTTTATTGATTTCAGTTCAGCTTTCAATGCAGTGATACCCTCCAAAATGATCCCCAAGCTTAGCCAGCTTGGTATCAGCACATCTTTCTACAACTGGATTTTAGACTTCCTAACTGACAGACCCCAGTCTGGAAAGTTAGACAACCTCTCATCCTCCTCCATCACCCTGAATACTGATGTTCCACAAGGTTGTGTTTTGAGCCCGATCCTGTACTCCCTGTTCACCCATGACTGTGTTCCTGTTTATGGCTCTAACACCATAATCAAGTTATGGCCTACAGAGATGAGGCGCAGCATCTGGCTACATGGTGCCATGACAACAACCTGGTACACTCAGAAAACCAATGAGATCATCATGGACTTCAAGAGGACTTGATTCCTTGGTATCCACATCCAGTAATCTCACCTGGTCTGTGAACTCCTACATTCTGATCAAAAAGTACTTTTACATCCTTCTGAGCCTTAAGAAAGGTATCACTCTAACGGGTGTTGAAAACTGCTCAGCACATCACAGGCAGTCTTCATCCTTCTTCCCAGAGGCTGTGACCCTACTGAACTCTGCACCACCACTTTAACTCAAGCTGTGTCATTGCACTGCCATTTTAATTGCAACCTTACACCTGTGCAATGTTCACATACTTTATATCTGCTACCTCACTGCCATTTAGCCACATCCTTCCACCTTTGCACCTCATACACTTTACATCAGCTACCTCACATATATGTACTCTCTTAATAATGCATAGATTATATTTTTGGAATACACATATTCAGGAGGCAGGATTATAATCCAAGACTGAAGGTTTAATGTTCACAACATGAAGGTACACGATACTGAGACATACACGCACAATGACTGACATGATAAGAAGATCAGGGGAGCATATACTGTATACTGGGTGTAATTAGTGAGGCACATGTGGGAACAGACATGTATGATAACATGACATCATCAGGGTGTGTGGACAATGACGTATACACTGGGAAGTGGACATGGGTCAGGCAAGGATGAGACAAAAATATTCATTAAAAGAATTCATCCTGTGCTCAGAGAAATATTATGATGTGTATTTTCGTAACACTTCTGATTGCTGATTGTAACTGATTTTATAAACACAAGACAATAACTGTGAACATATACTTGAAGTGATATATGTATATGGACGTTTTGAAAAGTGCTGGGGACAAGGATTGAAAAAAGAATAATAAATAATAAACAAATTAATTGATTGAACTTGATGGACTTGTGCTGACATAATGGAAAGAGTCCCCATAAGTAATTGCATTGTCCACTAATGGAGTGTATGTACACTAGCTGAAGCCTTTTAGTGTTTCTATGATTGACTATGATTAAAGTCTATTATTCATTACTGGTGATGCTCAGTAGATAAACTAAAACAGAGCTCAGCTTTCAATATAATCTACACTCCAAATGTTGACAAGAGCAATAAGTGATTAACATAATCAGAAATGCTGCATTTTCATTCATGTCAGAGTTGCTAATGTTCCACATTCACATCAAAATGTCAGTGGACTAAACATTTGAACACATTTGCTAGTCATTTAGTGAGCACATTCTTGATTCTGATCTGATCTGAACCCTACTGGCTATCTGGACTGGCTTCCCAAGAATATACACACTTGTTCACTGATGAATGTATTATGGGGAGTGACTGTGTCATAAGCTTGACCAAGGTCAGTTTATAGATTAAGTTTAAGGCTAGAGAACTGGAGAGCTGTCATACAATTTTATGTGGCCAATTCAATTAAACAGAGTACAAAAACATGTGGTCGTAGGTCAGAGATATGATTAAAAAGCCGAAGACGGATATCAGTCCAGTGAGTTATGTTGCCCTGCATAATACCAGTCAGCTACAGATAAATGCAACAGTGATGATACTCTTTGTTTTAAGCATGTGAACCAATAATAATTAATATAATAAAAAATAAATTATTATTATTATTATTTTTATTATTATCTGGAGCAAAGAAATGGTGGAAGAAAAATAAATTCTAAATTATTTTGATGGCTGGGGTTGGGGGGGATTAAACATTCTGTTACATAAAACTGAAAATGAAAATTTTAAACTTCTGTTGACCACAATGTCTTATCCACATTTTCTGTACTAGGTCTCTGTCTCAGTAGTGGCTGCAGTGCAGGTTTGTTCTGTCAGTTCATTTATGACTGCAGTCCAACAAAAATGGCCGCCCCACTTATTATTAGTTTTCTGCATCCTGAAAGAAGTCCTAAGAGGATGGAAGTGCACGTCTGATGAAGAGATGAATACAGCAGTGCATTCGTGGTTCACAGCTCAGCCAGAAACATGTTTAATGAGAGAAAACGAAAGCTTGTTGATAGATGGACAAAATAATGTTCTTGTCTTTTCTGAAAATGGATTACAATCAGTTCTACAGTCAGAGTGCTGATCATTTTTGAGTTCAGCCCTTTTCTCTTTACCATTATATCAAAATGCAAACAAAACGTGAAATAAAATAAATTATATAAGCCTGTTACACTGACTACTATTATGAGCCTAAAATGAGACAGTTTTTGCTTTGCATTTTCAAACTCTTCATGAAAAGTGTAATCACAGCACAATGGCGTACGGTATTGTTCTCTCTTTTTGCTGTGTAAAAGGCAAACAGAACACGCTGTAAGCCAGAAAGCTGTAAATGTAAGCCGAGATGGAGCTTTTCTGTGCCGGTTGTGTGTTCAGACATAATACTGGCTTAGCCGAGGGGCTAATTCTATTTAGCAAGTTGACAGGCAAAGGCTGGTGGAGCTCACCTGTGTGTGTGTGAGAGAGACTCACCTGTAGAGGGAATTTGATCCAAAGAGAGAGAGGAGGCGGGGCACCACCTATGGGCCACAAGTGCATTGTGGGAGACACATACAGTCTCATACAAATACGACTGTGTGTTTGTGAATGGAAAGGAAGGTTAGAATATTATGCTTTATTTCACTGCTTCTCTTTTCATTTGTAAAAGGTGTTACATTTGTCTGTTAAGTGCAGTGTATTAGAAAACAGGTGTGTATTTATTTGCAAATCATATATGCATTTACAACAATCAGGTTTTCTGTTTGTAAGACACACTGTGTGTGGAAGGCCTAGTCCACACGTAGCCGGGTATTTCTAAAAACAAATATCTCCCCTACATCATTTTCAAAAATAATATCATACACACGAGATCGTTTTAAGAAAAGTTTTCATCCACATGAATCCGCATAAATACGCCGTAGAGTGTTGTCATAAACACGCCAAGCGCATAGATGGCAGTGTAACACAAAGCTAACGCCCATGTCAGCCAATCAGAATCCTTCAAAACAGAAAAGTAAGAAACAAAAAACTTCTCCTTTGCTCCTCCACGTGTTGGAGAAGCTGAACTTGTAAAAACAAACACGCAAAGAGTGTTTGAATTAACATAAAAATGAAAAATTTTTAATCCTTCCACAGTAAGGCAGTCAATTACAGTGGTCGCGCATATGACGTCACAGCATCAATTGTCGCAGATTGTGATGTTCTGGACTCTAAAACGCCGTTTTCATACGTACACACGCAAACACAAAAACGGAGTTTTCCAAAATCTCCACTTTGGCCGGAGTTTTCATAATCATTCGTTTTTGGTAGTGTAAAACTGCGTTTGCATGTGGACGAAAGGCCCAAACGCATAAAAATATATGCGTTTATTGAAATATCTGGCTACGTGTGGACAAGGCCTTAGTGAGCAGTGTTTTGTACTTGTACACCACATTTGTTTGCATTAGTATAGTATTTGCAGAATATGTTTTGCTCATCTACGTAGTTTTTGCACTAAATTAGCTCCATAAACCTTCACCATCAATTTTTAATTAACAGACAAAATACATTGTCATTGTTTACATTGATAAACTTGGTTATTTTTGAGAAATAAACATAAATTTGCTTTGCTTTTTCTGTATTTTTTTATAAATGCCTTTTGCAATAAAAGTTCAAAGGAATGAACAAATTCCAGTGTCCCAACATTTTTGGAAATGGAGTTTGTACATATATACATATATAGTTATAATATGGTGTTGGTGTGAGCTGTACTGTATTACTGAATTACAGATCATTTTACCCATTTTTTCCACTTGATAATTGATCGTTTAAATGATTGTCTAAATGTGAATTCTCATATATGACCATTTAAATTTCAGTATAACATGTTGACATTTTATAAATTCTTTCCATCTCTCTTTCTCTCAAAGAAGAAGTATTAGGAAGGGCATAAGAGATAGGAAGTTAGAAACAATACGGCACTCCAGATTGATTGGCAGGTGATGGCCCTGTGGTGACCTTCCTGTCAGTTCCACCCCGGTGCTGCGGCCCCGTACGGACCCCCTGTCATCAACGTTCACACACTCAGTCAATGACCCCAAACAGCAGGCTGTGGAGGCTCAGAAATTCCTCATTTTCTTTACGCATCTGTCAGATGCAGCAGGCTGTGTGAAAACACATTGCGCAATGTGCATTAGAGTGAGTGAAAGGCAGCTCTTCCACTTCTTCTGACAAATTTCCCTCTGCAAGTTTGTCCCCTCTTTACAAAAAGTGGCACCATCCATCTTTCTCAGCCACTTCCAACTACAAACATAACATGTATATTTGATATAGCTCATTAGATTTGCATACTTGGTCATCTGTTCAGATTGCCATTGTAGCTCAGCAGTCAGTCAGATTATACACACTACTGCAAAAAGTCAGCCATTCAAACAACAGATTTTTATTTCAGAGGAAAACTCTATAATAAAATGAAACCCACAAAGGCTGCTCCTCCACAAACAAAATCCTCTATGGCAGGGTACTGTCACACCTTCTCAGAGTCAGAGTTATTGTACAGGTATGCTGACATATACAAGGACTTTGGTTCTGGCCGTTGGTGTCTCTATATTACAATATACAGGTCATATACACATCATTTACAAATGATACGCAGTAAACAGTACACGCAGAATACACAGACTGTTAACATACACACAGGGTACCTATTTACACAATACACAAACAACATGCAGATTGCATTAAATTAGGGACAAGCAATGTACAATGTAGTGTATCAACGGTGGTGTACAACTCAGTTTTAGCTCAGTTTTGGTGTCATGGGTCATAGAATGAATTAGTATTGGTAATGTAAACTTCATTTCACTAATGTTCAAAACGTGTTTGCAAAGATCTACTAATTAATAGTGTTTATTGAAGTTGTTTATAGACTAAAATCTCCTATTCTAGTGATTAATAGTGTTTATTGAGGTTGTTTATGGACTAATATCTCCTATTCTAGTGATTAATAGTGAGTTATTTGTGATAATTAGTGATCTTATCCTCTATAATCAGGTATTTGTTGGAGTTATTTGTGATAATTAGTGATCTTATCCTCTAAAATCAGATATTTGTTGAAGTTATTTG
>BRDA01008194.1:5186-16064 GCA_036984385.1 Crenuchus spilurus | reverse complement strand
GAGTTATTTGTGATAATTAGTGATCTTATCCTCTAAAATGTTTATTGAAGTTGTTTATAGACTAAAATCTCCTATTCTAGTGATTAATAGTGTTTATTGAGGTTGTTTATAGACTAATATCTCCTATTCTAGTGATTAATAGTGTTTATTGAGGTTGTTTATAAACTAATATCTCATATTCTAGTGATTAATAAAGTTTATTGAGGATGTTTATGAACTAATATCTCTTGTGCAGGGGTTTAGTAGTGTTTATTGATGTTGTTTTAGTAATATTTTTATATATGTATATATAAATGTTTTCACTGTCTTGTCTGATATTTTAGGCTGTTCTGTTTACAAAGCTTGCATATAACTCCACACAAAGTGGTCGGGGAGTGGGGCTTTTCTTGTACATGTCTTAGTCAGCATGTTGATTGACTGATTTTGTTGAAGGGTGGGACTTTCTGTGACACACTATATTGAGTGTTACGAGCGTTCCCATTCACTGTTCAGTTAGTTTCTCCTCATATTATATTTTTACTATAGGCCACATAAAGAACACCTATATTTTTTGGTGTAATGTTCATGGTAGATGTAATACAGAAGCATTTTGAAGTACTAACACTGAGAGCTAACCAGCTACAGCCTCAACATGGTCTGGTTAGTTATGGCACAGTGATGCAGCAAATGAACACTGACAAACGCCAATTTATCCTCATGTAAATTTAAAACAGATCATTTTTTTGTACAAAAGCTCATGCATATCAACTATTTAATTTGTATTGTGTTGAAAATTGTCAGTCGACTTTGTGTCACTCCTAAGTTTGCCATCTATATTTGGGTCTATATGTTGTTCCATGTAGATGTTTTTTGTGACTATTACTACTACCCCCCTGTTTCTTACAATTAACCCTCTCTATGGGGTACACGTGCATGAAATAATTTCAAAATAATCATTTTACAAGTTATTTGTATAAAACCTAAATTTTACTCAAATAATAATTACTGGAGAAAAATGTCCTTTAAAGGCCTATATAAACCCACTAATGAGTAAGCTCTACCACATGACTGTGAGGAAGCCGATCTGATTCACTGCAGAAGAGAGAGTGACCCTCGTGCCAACCAGTATAATGAGAATTCCCAGAGGACAGTCATCCATAGCACTGCTGGGGCTTGGTCAGATAATATTGATGACTGGAAACGAGTCATTAAAACCAAATAAACAGCAATTTCTTAAAGAGGTTCACACTGAACCACGTCTGCGTGGAAGGAAAGCTGTCTGCACTGGAAATGTTTAATGTTACTTCACTTCTAAAAGAAGAGTCTAGAAATAGAATAAAACTTAACCACATTCGATTATATAAGTGTGGTTGGTGCAAAACCCACCAAAAGCAATTTTCTACAGGAAATAATAAACCACACCCACTACAAATGACTTCAACCCAAACAAAGACAACTGCCCAAAGCTTCTCCTCAATGTCTAGTTACAGCACATAAAATTCCAAAGAAAACTGTCTGTAAACTGAGGTAAAGCTGGATAATGCTGAGTTCTTTGAGTTCAGCAGAGGAATATTCCATATAACTACCAAAACCAAAGAAAACACACTGATTTACTAGTCATAAATGAATGAACCAGCAGTTATCTGCTTGGATTTTGACCCATATAGTTCACACCGAAATCTTATTTTCCCAGTTTAGCTCTTTCCTGAGATTAGTTCAAGACTGGATCTGAAGGGCTTACATTGCTAATAAACACTGGAACTCAATAGTCACTGAAATAGCCTGGTCATTTCCATCAAAACACATGACCAAAACTCTCAACCCACTCAAACCACATCCCAATCTTATGTTCTTACAGACTAATCAGTGTGGTTTAGAACACAGTCTGACTTACTGTGAACTATACTTGCTTTTTCTAGCATCTACAATCAGTCATTTAAGCTTTTGTTCATTTTTACACCGGTGACTATTGAGTTCTAGTGTTTGTTAGCCATGATAGCTTTGTAGCTCTTCCATTTCTTTTTTCAAACTGTAGGGCAGGTGTGAAGGAATTGTAGAAGTGAGATGTGAAATTCCTTATTTTCCTAAATTCCTTATTTTTTGAGCAATTGTTGAAACGTTGGTGAAAAGTTATAATTTCAATACGTACATTGCAGTGGTTTGCATACTTTTTTAAAGTATTTTTTGTTGGTGAAGGTGTCCCAAAAGAGCATAATGGGAAAATGCCTGAACAGATGTCACCTGTGGTGCAATTCTACCAAATTTCAGCTTTTAGACCAATCAAAAATAAAGTTCTATAACATTTTTCTTTATCAAACAAACTGAACCACTGGACAAAAATAAGTCAAAATTTCATATTGTATATGTAAATGATCCCTGTTCTGATTAGTTGCACTGTATTAGTCCTCATTACAAACTTTTTTTTTTAAAACACTTTTTATAACTTCACTGTGAATAGGTGGAGCTTAATGACCTTCAACCAGTGTTAATTTTGACAGGTGATTTTGATTTAGTTTTAGTCTTAGTCTTCTGACTAAAATGTATATTAGTTTTAGTCAAATTTTTGTCATGTAGTTATTGTTAGTTTTAGTCTAGTTTTTGTTAACGAAACTGAAAACATTTTAGTCTAGTTTTAGTCAATTAAATGTTTAAAATATTTAATCTAATTTTAGTTGTATTTTTAGTTATACTATTTTAAATTAGAGCTATTTTAGACTGCTTACTGTTATTTTAATAAAACAATAGTCTTTAATTTTTGTTACATTTAATAACACAATGACATCAGATATTGAGGAAGAAAGTTGGCCCATTTTTCTTTTTCTAAAACACTTTGCGTTTATTTAACTTTTACATGACAAAATGTAATATGTGAATACAATTTGGTATCAATGTGACTAAACACACACATTAACAGTAATCCCTTCACAGCCTCTTAAAAACCAGAAATTATTTATATCTGTTTAAATATCCAGTATAACTAACAAATAACAGACACATGAAAGAAGTTAGCCCTCTGAGCTTTCTGTCATAAACGATAAAGGATAGATTAAGAGGGAAAGAGTTGGGTTTCTCCGGTGTGCTTTCCTTTATTTTACTCGTTCCTGTTGACTAACATTAACTTGCACTTAATGTGGACTACCACGGCTTACATGCCTTTCCTCTTCATTTCGTTATATGACTGTATTTAAAATTAAACGGAGGCTGTATGTGTGTCTTATGGCTCCAGTTAGATGTGTTTGTGATCTATTTAATCTAAACACCTAAAATAATGATAACGGATTACACATTTCCCCTTTAAACACTGAAACATTCAAAAATTAAACATATCAGATATACATATTCATCACTGTTAGCGAACTATTTAACATCTAGCTAGCTAGCTACATTAGCTTACCTTTTTGTAAAGCTCGTGGTAGTGAGAACTGAGGAACTCTTGAGGTTAGTAGTGCTTTTCCCAGTTATTTTAAATCCACAAACTTTGCTCTGTTTTGTTTTGTGTGGCAGCGAAAGTGAAATTACTCCATAAATCGCTTCTTCTTCTCTGTCGAAGCTGCGGCTGTGACGTCAGCACGTTGTGTTGTTAAACTTCACCAGTGTGACTGTGGAGCTTAATGTGCTTTAAGAAAGTCAGATGTGCGGCAGGTTTATTTTAAAAAGTGGATTACTGGACAAAAACATTTTTTTTGTCCTTCTGTGACATTTTCGTTTCGTTTTTTTTCGTCAACAAAAGTCGAATACTTTTAGTCATAGTTTTTGTTTTAAAATATTAGTTTTTATTTAGTTCTCGTCTCGTTTTCGTCGTGAAAAAATTGTCCTCAACGAATATTTTACGTCATAATTATAGTTAACGAAATTAACACTGCCTTCAACACATAGAAAAAGTTGGGACAGTAAAGCATTTACCACTGTAATGTCACCATTCCTTCTCACATCACCTAAAAGTCAGTTGGCAGCAAGTGTCCCAAGAGATTAAATGTTTCAGGTGTTATTTTGTCTTCCAGCAAATACGTCTTAAGGTGTGCTAATGAGGTTGTCACATTTTTCATTCTCATATTCTCTACTCGGGACAGGTCAGGCCTGCAGGCAGGCCAGGCGAGTACTTGTACCCTCTTCTTCCACAGCCAGGCCTTTGTAATGTGTGCAGCATGTGGTTTTGCATTGTCTTGCTGAAAAGTACATGAACGTCCTTGGAAAAGAACTTGTCTTGAAGGCAGAAAATGTTGCTCAGTGTACTTTGCAGAGCATTAATGACCTTTGCCAAGTACTGATACAACCCAGTACCATGACAGATGCTGGCTTTCGGACTTTGGACAGTCTGGATGTTCTTTTCTGTCTTTAGTCCAAAGCATAGCGTCCATAGCGTCTTCTGAAAAAGATCTGGAATCCTGATTCATGCCAGTACCTGTTTGTGTGATGGTCATCCCAGATGCCTGGAGCCCAGAGAACTCAATACCAGTTCTGGACATGGTTAACATAACATGGTTAACTGGGTGGCACAGTGGCTTGGTTTCTTAGCATGTTCATTTCTCATCGCTGAGGCCTTGAGTTCAAGCCCCCACCTGGGTGAAGTTTCCATGTTCTCCCCATGTCTGCGCAGGTTTCCTTCCACACTCCAAAAACATGAGGATCATGTGAATTGGCTACTCTAAATGACCCTGTGTGTGAATGAATGTGTTATGTATGTGTGTATGCCCAGATATGGTTGGCACTTTGTCCTGGGTATTCCTTCTAGTGCTCAATGCAGTCCTCCAGGTGCATGGTCACTTCCAGTTAAGAGTGTAATGCCTACCTGGCACTTCTGCATGTGGTTGAGTTTTTAGTGTGTAAAATGATTGTACTGATTACAGTATAAGGCATCCTTGGGTATTAGAATGGCGCTATATAAGTGTAACGTTCATTCATTAAGTTCTGACTTCTTTTGCTCAGTAAAGTTTAAAGTGGCATTTGTGAATGTATCTCTGTATTGTAGTGCTTGACAAAGGTTTGCCAAAGTCATCTCTTACCCATGCGGTTATATCAGCTGTTGATGAATTATGGTTCTAGTTGACTGTAGTTCAGAGGTTTTCAGCTTAGACTTGCGTTTTCACCCTTTATGCACTGAAATTCCTCCAGATTTCTTACATTATTTATTGATATTATGCACTGTGAGGGGGTAGGGGACTACCCGGAACGCTAATCAGGATTAAGCAGATGGTATAATGGATGGATGGATGTATGGATGGATGGATATTATGAACTGTAGAGAGAGAAATATGCAAATCCCTTCCAGTCTTTCTTTGAGGAACATTGTTACACACTTTTTTGAAATGCAGGAATGAATGTATATAAACAGAAGAAATTAAGTTGAACAGACAGACATTCAAAGTTTTGAGTTCATAATGTCTGCAATAAAATAAAAGTCAAAGTAAATGTAAGAAGAATTGCATTTCTTATACTTTTTCTGATTTGGGGTTGTACGATTTCAGTCATGTTACAGTTGTAGGCAAATGTAGTCTTAGAAGTCTTATTGGCATAGTGCGGGGTACTTATCCGGGACTTGTCCAACACATGGGACACTGTGTTGTTATCTACTACCCCATATCAACCACAACCATCCCACAACCTCCTCGAGAAGGTTATCTCATGACCCCCAGGTTAAGAAGAACGATATCCACTGGACTGACCTCAAGAACCTTTTAAAAGACTAAAGGTATCTTAGAAGACAAACACTAGTCATGGTCCTTGCAGATGTTCTGGTTTAGTAAGAGAGATAACATATTCTTAGCTGCTTGCTTCAAGTCACAGTCCAAAATAGCATTCAGGAATCTGGTCTAATCACTGTGCACTAGATATTGCTTCTGCTGGTATAGATTTTTGCTTATTTTCTCACTTTTCCTGTTTTTGGCACCGCAAGGACACAAACTTTAAGAATATAATACAAACAATGAATTCTTAATATAATATAAATCTAAAGACAACATGGACATCACAAATAAATGCATTCAGCTGCTTTAGGTTATTGACACAAATGTACAAATACAGACACAGCTTATCTAGCCCCTGTACAGAAGTACTGCCAATAGAATGGAACTAAATATGAACCTGTTGGCACCATGTCTAATGCCAGTCATGAACTAGAGGGTTATAAAGCCCGCCAGCACTGAGCTGTGTTCTCTGCTCCATCCAATACATTTAGGATGAGTTTTAAATGAGTTGGTGATCATTGACCTTGTTGCTGAATGCAATCAAATCCTCACAGCAATGCTCCAAAATCTGTTGAACCATATAGTGAACAGTAAAATGACATTGAATCAGGATGTATCAATAAATCAATCAACACTGATGCCTCCAATGAATTCTGAAGTTCAAGAGATCAACATTAATCCATTGTAATTCAATGTAACGCAAACCAATCAATCAACACTGATGCCTCCAATGAATTCTGAAGTTCAAGAGATCAACATTAATCCATTGTAATTCAATGTAACGCAAACCACTGCAGATGTGAGACCACTTTTTGACGGGTAGGGTATGTAGGGTATTTGAGGTGAAGGGCGAGCAATGTCTGGATGAGTGATGGGGAACGTGTACAATGACAAACACAAACACCCTGAGAGCAGCTGCCAAATGAATCAGCTCCAGCTTTGGGAAATAAGTGAATTGGACAGTGATTCAGCCTGCACACCACCTAACATTAAAGATGCTCAACCCGATTAAAATGCTACCCAGTGTCCATGCTTAAAGGCCCATTTTTTCTACCATTTTAATTTTGCCCTTTAAATGCACTTGTATGGGCTTATCTCCCCAAAACAGGTCATAATGATATTCACCTCTTTTTATCGTTTTTTGTTACTGTGCCTTCAAGGCTGATGTATGTAAATGAGCCCTGTTCTGATTAAATGCAATGCATTGTGCCTCAGTCATTTTAGGATCTGGGTTCAAGGGCATAGATTTGGTCTTAACACTGACAAGGACACAACAGCCAATTAAAAAACTCATTTTTTAAGGAATTGTAATATATTTACATTTAAGAGCTTGTGTATGATTTTAAATTTTAACTCACAAATGAATTTTGGCTTAAATCTCAGTCCATTCCCAAGACCAGAGTCAAGGGTCTGTCAGTAATAAAACATCATGGCAGCTAGACGGCAGTTCTGCGATATCTGTGGATGTTTTGCATGTTAATATTACAGTTTGTACATTTCATTTTGAGCATAACTTAAACTCAACACTTACGTTGAGAAATAGCAACAAGTCTAACTAGAAGAACCCAGAAAGTGTCTTGTGCACAGAAATAAAATAAAATAGTGCCATTTTCTCTAACTAAGAACCACTTAAAAACATATCAGGTCATAATTATAACTCAGTTTCTGAGGCATTAAAGTGAATGGAGTGATGAGAATAATCAATTAGATGCCTGTGCAGAGAAACAAATACTCCAGGGTTTTTAAAACTAACTCCTAATGGTTGCATCCATATCATAAATCAAAATACAGTGGGGCCAAAAAGTATTTAGTCAGCCATTGATTGTGGAAGTTCTCCTACTTAGGTCAGTAATTTTCATTATAGGTACACTTCAACTATGAGAGAGAAATGAGGGAAAAATCCAGGAAATCACATTGTAGGATTTTTAAAGAATTTATTTGTAAATTATGGTGGAAAATACAGCCCATTTTTGGAGTTTTGTGTGAAATGGTCAAATTTGCCTTTTTTTCCTTTGTTTTTTGTGATGTTCCAATACACACAAAGGAAATAAACATGTGTATAACAAAACGTGTAATTGCAATAATTTTCTGGGAGAAATACTTCATTTTCTGGAAAAAATTCAGGGGTGCCAACACTTTCGGCCATGACTAAGTATTTGGTCCATAACAAAAGTTCAACTCAATGCTGTGGAACATAACCTTTGTTGGCAATGACAGAGGTCAAAGGTTTCCTGTAAGTCTTCACACACTGTAACTGGTATTTTGGCCCATTCCTCCATGCAGATCTCCTCTAGAGCAGTGATGTTTTGGGGATGTCACTGAGCAACACAAACTTTCAACTCTCTCCACAAATTTTCTAGGCCACTCCTTCATTGCCCAAGTGGTGTGTTTGGGATCATTGTCATGCTGGAAGGTCCACCTACGTTTCATCTTCAATGCTCTCACTGATGGAAGGAGGTTTTGGCTTAAAATCTCACGATACATGGACCCGTTCATTCTTCCTTTAACACGGATCAGTTGTCCTGTCCCCTTTGCAGAAAAACAGCCCCAAAGCATGATGTTTCCACCCCCATGCTTAACAGTAGGTATGGCGTTCTTGGGATGCAACTCAGCATTCTTCTTCCTACAAACATGGTGAGTGGAGTTGGTACCAAAAAGCTCCATTTTGGTCTCATCTAACTACGTGACCTTCTCCCATGCCTCCTCTGGCCATTGGCGAACTTCAAATAGGCCTGGACATGTGCTGGCATGAACAGGGGGGGGCCTTGCATGCGCTGTATGATAATGGATGGATGGTTTGCAAGTCCAGACACTGACGGAGTGACTGCTGGGACGGCCAATCACACATTAGCAAGAACAGAGCCAATCGAAGAGCTTGCGAATGGTCTAAAGAGAAATAGACTTCAGACTGAGTGGTTTCTTGCTGGGTCCTAGTGCGCAACTCGTCTCTTTTTAATATAGCGTAACATTGTTTTTGGATGGTAAAATCAGCAGAGAATCAAAACTCTCTTTGTTTGCCAACCTATTTTGGCCAGCAGGGGGCCCCCTAATCTCCGGGACACCAAGCAATTGCGTGGTTTGCTGTTGGTCAAATCCACCACTGGTTGAAGTGTACCTATAATGAAATTACAGACCTCTATTATCTTTCTAAGTAGGAGAACTTGCATAACAAGTGGCTGACAATACTTTTTGGGCCCCACTGTAGCAGTTATATGTAGCTCAGTGGATTTTATTGTAAAGGAGTTTGATTCTTTACAATATTACACTTATATAGCGCCTTTCTAGACATAAATGCAGAGAAACGTAAACAAACTGTACTATAACTTTACTACATATGAAGTACTTTGTAAGGCTTAAAATCTGTAGCCATGTTGGTCTAAGATGCAAAGTCTCACCACTGCTCCGGTTGCTGGGGACTTTAAAGTGGATTCCTGATGTTGTGTGCTATTAACACCCATCATCACTTTTCTCTTACTCCCGTGTCCCTGACTTCCCACCATCTGTCCAACTCAATAATGCAACCCACTTAACGGTTCACACTTCTGTTTAATTCTGCCATTAGGAGGCCAGCTTCTATCTACATGCCACACTCTTAATAGCCACAGCAGACAAAGTAGACAAAAGGCCAGCTGAACATGTTGGTTCTCCTGCTAGGGATGAATGGAATTCAGCCTTTGAAACAAAGACGAGAAGTACAGAAAGGTGAGACACTGGAGCATTTGTGATTATAATGAATGCTTAGCGGGCCCATGATCTAGATTATTTTATTATCCTTTCTGGTTTATGTACTAAAAAACAAATCACATGACCACTGCCCCTCTCTTCTATTAGAATACAGCCGTCTGCTGTTAATGGTTTTAAAATTCAATGATGTATGTAAATGGGGAGTCATGTAAATGCATCTTGTGACGTTTACAAACTCAGAACAAATGTTTTACATAGTAAATCAAACTCATTTCAATAAAGAAAAAATGAGATTTCTCTCACTACGAGCCCTTTAAAGACAGACAATAACCTTGTCAGGCATCACGTGTGCTAAGTAATATATCTCCTAGCATCGCTTAACCATTCCACAGAGAGCAACAACATTTTATGATGGTACATTATAATATACAGCTACAGTCTAATAAAACACCTTGTATATTCACCTCTCTAGTATTGACACTTATTAAATTTAAGGCACTCCTTTGCTCTCTACAACCTTCAGCTGTATTCTTACAGCCGAATATATCACGTCTCACTGGCAACAAGCGATAGCCGTGGCAATAAAAGCTAATACTGGACCATGAAGCAGGAGTGTGTCATTTGGCTGAGGCGCTGCTAAGAGAAGGAAGTTGTCCGGCTGATGCATCAGTTGCTGGTCAAGAGCCAGTAGTCGCTGGTAAAAGTGGCCTCTGATTGATGGATCTGCATGAGCCCAGTGTCTCGCTAGTGCAGTCATTCTCCCTGCTATAAATAACATGCTAACAGCATTAGCATATTTAATCGGCCTCACAAACCAACACTTAAATCGAAGAGAGGATGCAAAATGGCCGCCTTGGTGTCCCTAATATAATTTACGGTTGTAGACTCACCCGGGAAAAAGATATTTATGAGGTTGTTTATGAAGTTCGTCTCAAACTTTGAAAGGTCCGACTTCGTGTTCAATCGAATTTTATTTAATGTAATCTTTTTACAGTGACATAAGTGATCTGCAAATCTTTCCCCATTACGAGGTTGATGGCATTTTTGCTTTTATGCACAGTCAATACATTACATGGATGTCAAAGCCTTTTTAATGTTCCAGGAGGCACGTCATTAAATCAATCGATTTTATTTTTCTTCTTTATTTTAGGGAAGTTATTTGTATTCCTTTTCAACTTTCCAGACCTCTTAAGGCAAGACCTTAAGAAAAGTAGCATTCTTAGATACCGACTACCTTAATACAGAAGAATAGAGGAACCACTACAAGTGGGAATGATTTCTACTAAACAATAGTAGCGAACTATTATGTAGCTTAACTAGGTATCTTGAAGATGGAGTGAATGCCATCGAAAAGCTAGCAGCGGGTCTGAGCTACATTAGCTTACCTGCATCAATGATACAGAACAAAAAAAAAAAAACACAAGAATCAGTAAAACTGGCCTGCTATCAGTTCATAAAATATTAGCATATTTTTTCATGTCACACTCTTGTGGACACTTATTCTGTCCCTTTCCAAAAGACCCCCCCCCCC
>BRDA01008188.1:46897-67111 GCA_036984385.1 Crenuchus spilurus | reverse complement strand
ATTGTAAGTATTGATATTTATTAGTACTCTTATTGGTACTTGGTATCGGCAAGTACTTAAATGTAAGTACTTGTACTCGTACTCGGTTTAAAAAATGTGGTATCGGTGCATCCCTACTTGTAAGATTCTTCGATGTATTAAGTAATTAAAATGATGCCCTTGGTCTTGGTAAATCTTTGATATCGGGGAAAGTGTATTGCACCTGTTGGGTATGTATGTAAGTAAGTAAGTAATAAGGCTATTGTGCCTTTATTTGTCTTTGTTTTTAAATTCTCTCCCTCATTTGCTTCGTCAGTTTGAGGAAATGAACAGTGAGCTGGAAGAGAATCGAGAGCTGGCAGAAAATCGACTCAGTGAACTGCAGAAACTGCAGGCAGACCTACAGACTGTTGTCCAGGAAAATAGCAGCATGAAGGTACATATGCACACTTGCTACATAAATGTTCACAGGCTGTGGGGAATACCTCAAGCCACTGCATTAGTACAGTGATTTTCAAGTTTGTTCACTTTGGTCAAAATTCTACAATTTCCTTATTGTTAAAAACCATGAAATTATATATATATATATATATATATATATATATATATGTATGTATATGTGTGTGTGTGTGTATATATATAATAAATAGATAAAATACACTCACACACAGTGGTGCTTGAAAGTTTATGAACCCTTTAGAATGTTCTATATTTCTGCATAAAGATGACCTAAAACATCATTAGATTGTCACACAATTCCTAAAATAGATGAAGAGAACCCAGTTAAACAAATGAGACTAAAATATTATACTTGCTCATTTATTTATTGAGGAAAATGATCCAATATGACACATTTGTGAGAGGCAAAAGTAAGTAAACCTTTGCTTTCAGTATTTGGTGTGACCCCCCCTTTGCAGCAATAACTGCAACCAAATGTTTCCGGTAGCTGTTGTTTAACCATTCTTTGGTAGAACGACTTGTGTGTTTAGGGTCGTTGTCTTGCTGCATGACACACCTTCTCTTGAGAATCTCTTGGACAGGTGTCCTGACATTTTTCTTTAGAAAGCTTTCATATAATTCAGAATTCATTGTTCCATCATTGATGGCTAGCCGTCCTGGCCCAGATGCAGCAAAACAGGCCCAAGCCATGATGCTACCACCACCATGTTTCACAGATGGGATAAGGTTCTTATGCTGGAATGCAGTGTTTTTCTTTCTCCAAACATAACACTTTTCATTTAAACCAAAAAGTTATATTTTGGTCCCCAAAACATTCTTCCTGTAGTCTTCTGGCTTGTCCATGTGATCTTTAGCAAACTGCAGAAGAGCAGGAATGTTCTTTTTGGAGAGCAGTGGCTTTCTCCTTACAACCCTGCCATGCACACCATTGCTGTATTTCTGATGGTGGAGTCATAAACATTAGCCAATGTGAGAGAGGCCTTCAGTTGCTTAGAAGTTACCCTGGTGTCTTTTGTGACCTTGCCGACTATTACACGCCTTGCTCTTGGAGTGATCTTTGTTTGTTAACCACACCACAAACATGTTTAGAGTGCAGACTATGAAAGATTTTTTTCTTTAAATAAAACAGTTTGCCCACTTGCATCTGATTGTCATCGCATTGATTGAAAACACCTGACTTTGATTTCACCTTCAAATGAACTGCTAATCCTACAATTTCACTTAATTTGTCACTCACAAATATGTCATATTGGATCATTTCCCTTAATAAACAAGTGACCAAGTATATTATTTTTGTCTCACTTGTTTAAGTGGGTTCTCTTTATCTACTTTTAGGACTTGTGTGAAAATCTGATGATGTTTTAGGTCATATTTATGCAGAAAATATAGAAAATTCTAAAGGGTTCACAAACTTTCAGCACCTGTGTGTGTGTGTGTGTGTATCACACTTTAGAAGTTTTTATACTTTTAACATGGAAGTGTTTTTCTCCCAGTTGGAGCTCCTTTGCAGGGCAGAGGGTGTTGTGAGGGAGACTGCGGAGTATCGCTGTCTACAATCCCAGTTCTCTGTGCTTTATAATGAGTCTTTAGTGCTGAAGGCACAGTTAGATGAGACCAGGGCTCGCCTCAGTACCACCAGAGCTGCCCGCCTTCGCCAACTCGACCACATGGAGGTACTTGCTGCTTGTGTGCCTACATCCCCAACATCTAAAAATCCACATTAGCCTCCCTGGTGAATAAGTTAAGATGAATGATCTTTGTTGTTAAAGATGTAATGAAGAGTGAAATGACTTTTGCTGTTTCTGTCAGAATGATGAGGTCTCACTACAGCGTAAAGTTCGTACTGAGGTGATTCAGCTGGAAGACACACTGGCTCAGGTGCGGAAGGAGTACGAGATGTTGAGAATCGAATTTGAGCAAACTCTTGCTGCCAATGAGCAAGCAGGTAACTTCACACTTTGTTGTTCTGTTTGATGTCACCTGGTGTTCTGTCGTGTTCTATTATGTAGTAAGTTATCTCTGAGAGTTCCTCTTGTTCTTTCTTGAGGTCCAATAAATCGAGAGATGCGTCACTTGATCAGCACACTGCAGACGCACAACCAGCAGATGAAAGGAGAGGTGGTCAAATACAAACTCCGACTAAGAGAGGCTCAGCAAGACCTCAATCAGGTGAGAGAGAATCCAGAGTCATACATTTGTAAGAGGAGGAGACTGACTGTCAGCGAGATTGCAATAATAAAAAGATCCATTCTTTATTCCTCATAGAGCCGAGCTGCAAAGGGCAGTGCTGCAGTCCAGTCACAGTCAAGCACAGAGATAGATATAAAAGAGGAGACCACTTCTCCTGTACCCCCTGCTACCACTGGTGATGTGACAGTAAAGGCGGGGCCGGACAGTGGTTCAGGCACACCTACAAGCACGGGTAAGATCTGAAGAATATTTTGTCTGTTTGCCTTTTCATCACTGAACTGATACATTTATGTTTACTTGTTTGTGTCTGATAACATCAGTCTATTCATGAAGAGCACAGAGAATATTCTAGCATTATTGACTTGTCTGGTGCTTTGCCTCTTTTCAGTTGTGTCAGTTAAGACCGAACCAGGAACTGAACCAGAAGCAACAGTGAAAGAGGAAGACAAAGAGAAAGAGAAAGAAAAGGAAAAAGAAAAGGAAAAGGAGGAGAAGAAGGAAAAAGAAAAAGAAAGAGAACAGAAAGAAAGAGAGAGGGCGCCTCGTGGGAGTGGTGCAGGTGGGGCAATCAAAGATGAGAAAGAGAAGGCAGGCACCAGCAGTAGTCAGTCAGAAGAGCCACCAGCTGAACGCTGTGCTGTGGTTGGAGGACCCAAGCGGAAAGAGATGGAGCAGCTCAAGATTGTCAGGACAGAGCTGAAGTAAGCTATGCTGATGATTTTAAAGACAATTACAGGAACTGTGTAAACAACAATAATGTCAGATTGTTTCATGGTTGTCATGGTTGTGATTATGATGCAGGAAAGCTCAGGAGTCTCAGAGGGAGATGAAACTCTTGCTGGACATGTATCGTTCCGCACCCAAAGAGCAGAGAGACAAAGTGCAACTCATGGCTGCAGAGAAAAAGGCCAAAGCTGAGGTACACACAACAATGTGCTATCAACACACACACACATATATGTATATATGTATGTATATAAAATATATATATATATATGTCATGTCATACGCCGTCATCGCTTTGCGATGGTAGGCTGCACAGACATTGGCACTTCTCTCCAATGCCATCTGTCTCTGGTTGCTTGTAGCAGGCTAGCACCTGATAATCCAGTCCACGTCTTAATGTTAGCCAGTAGTACACTTCTCAACACCTACCCTGTCTCTCACAGTGGGTACCGCGGACCTTTTTATCCTGGGCGACGTCCGAGCCAGTATGACATTCTTAGTTTTTGACTTCATTTGTGCTCTGTGGGGTAAATAGACTGACTGAGCATCCCAATCTCTTGTCAGCCCTGCAGTCGACTCGATGTTGTGCTAAGTTGCACCTAGCATACACCTCATCATAAAAATCAACATCCAGTGTTATTAGCAGTAAAGCAACATAACACTTAAAGTTGTAAGAACCGTGCTGCAGCCCACAGTTTCAGGTCCTGTTGGATGGGAAGTGTGATCGCTCTTTGTCTGGAACCTCCTCTTCGACCTTACCATCAAGGGTGGCCCTACCAGGAGCATAGCTCCTTTTTTTATTATTAGTTTATTAACTAACTTTGCTAAGATTAAGGTCTCATTTACATTGGGGCTCTTTAAGACCATAGAAGTTAAAGCATTCAATTAAATCCAAAATGCAGCAATGGAGTATTTTACTTATCAATATGAAATTCAAAACAATAACACAATATTATATTATGGAATAATGTATGTCTATAATGAATACATGTACTTTTGGCAGGCGGAAGAGCTGCGACAGCGACTACGGGATCTAGAGGAGCGAGAGAGGAGGGAAGGGAAGAAGATGGCAGATGAGGAAGCTCTAAGGAAGATTCGCTCAGTGGAGGAACAAATTGACATCTTGAACAAGAAACTTTCACTCGCTAAGCAGGTATGCGCATCTGAGAACAAGAGTGGCTAATAGTATATGTAGATTGTATGCTTACAATAGTGTAGGTCTGTCTTCCATGTATAGTGGCGTGCAAAGGTTTGAGCACCCCTGTTAAAATGCCAAGTTTTTGTGATTAAAAAAAAATGAGACCAATTTGAATATTTTCAGAATTACCTTTAATATGACATATAATGTCTACAATTAATTTGATAATTTCACTGAAATCGATTAGGGTGGAAAAATAAAAGTGAAGAACCAAAATATTGTGGTTGCATGAATAGTGACACCCTTAAACTGATACTTTGTTGAAGTGACCTTTGAATTTATGACAGCATTCAGACTTTTGGGTAGGAGTCTAGAAGCATGGCACATGCTTAATTTGACAATCTTTGTCCTGCGTACAGCTCTCTTCAGGGCAACACACAGATTATCAATTGGATTCAGGTCTGGGCTCTAGCTGGGCCATTTTAAAACTTTGATCTTCTGGAGAATCCATACTTTTTGTCAATGTGGAGGTCTGTTTTGGTCATTGTTGTGCTGAAAGGTGAAATTCCTCTTCATCTTTAGCTTTTTATCAGAGGTCTGAAGGTTTTGTGCCTTGAACTGTTCATAATTCTATCCACCTTGACTAAATCCCCAGTTCCAGCTGCAGAAAAATGCTCTAAAGCATAATGCTGCCTCCACCATACTTCACTGTGAGTGTGGTGTTGTTTTGGTGATGCACAGTGTTGACTTTTCATCAGACACCTTTTTGGAATTATGGCCAAACATTCCTGCAACTAATTTAATGTTGCTGTAGACCTTTTGGCAGCCTCTTTGATGGTTTATAAGCTCTTTGTGGACCATGGCTTTTTTCTGCAACTCAGTAAATATAAAGAAAATCCTACTAGAACAGCTGAACGTTATTTGGGGTTAATCAGAATCACTTTAAATGATGGCAGTTGTGAATTAACTATTTAGCACGTGTTTGAATGTGATTAGTTAATTCTGAACAGTTACACCCCCAGTTACAAGAGGGTATCCATATTTATGCAACCACATTATTTAAATTTTTTACTTTTATTTTTCTCGTCTGTACAATTTCAGTCTGTTTTTCAATCAAATTTTACAGACTATTGGTCACATTAAAGATGGAAAACGTTCTGAAAATAAATCATCTTGGTCAAAATGTCCAAAGATAAATCGGCTTGGCTTTTTAATCACAAAAACCTAGCATTTTAATGGGTGTCCAAACTTTTGCTTGCCACTGTTGTATCAAATGGTAGACTCTCTCTGCTTCTGCCATTTAACATGGCCAAGAAACACGTAGCATTGCAGGAAAAAATCATTTGACCAGTGCACTGAGCAACCAGTCACATGATATTTTGGCATGACTTGGAAGCAAGCAATCTTGAAAATGGAACCAGTACATTAACAGTCTCTCATGAAACACACTCGATGGTTCAGGTAAATGAGGAAAGTGCTGCGCCTTTTAATGCTGACAGTTTTTGTTGGAGAAAGTTTGCAGGCTGTAGAATCAGACCTTTAGTAAGAGAACAAATAATGAGTAAAGACATTTGCTGGCCACTTCATTAGGTACACATACCTTGTATCAAAACTCATTGTCTATTTTATCAGCCCAATTGACCATATAGGGGCCCTTTGTATGTATAATACAATTGTAATTCTACAATTACATATTTGGGTGGTGGATAATTCTCACCACTGCACCACACTGATGTGGTGGTGTGTTAGTATGTGTTGTGCTGGTATGAGTGAAGCAGACCTGCTGTAGATTTTACACACAATGTGCACTCATTGTCCACTTGATTAAACACACACACCTTTTGTAGATGTAAAGTCAGAGACAGTAGCTCATCTCTTGCTGCAGTTTGTTTTGGATAGTTTTGGTTGGTGGACTTTTCAGTCCAGCAGTGACATTAAGGTATTTAAAAACAATAGCAGCTCTGCTGTGTCTGATCCACTTGTTCCAGTACAACACACACTAACACACAACCACCACATCAGTGTCACTTCAGTGCTGAGAATGATCCACCACCCAAATAATACCTGCTCTGTGGTAGTCAACATTGAAGAACAGGGTGAAAGGAGGTTAACAAAGTACACAGAGAAACAGATAGACTACAATCTGTAATTGTAGAACTACAAAGTGCAGCTATATGGTCAGTGCAGCTGATAAAATGGATGAGTGTAGATACAGTGTATGTGAACCTAATAAAAAAACCATGACCGTTGTGTAATGAAATTCAACAAGAAAACATGAATAAATCTAAAAGGCTAATATTTTCTCAACTGTTAGCTGATATTGACTCAACTTTGTGTCAAACCAGTGCACATAAGTGTGTATTTGTAGAATTATAGATACCTAGTCAGGATGCATCCTGCAAAATCATTAACCCACTCTAGATGTCAAGACTACCCACACCTAGAGAGTTTGAGACTACATATGACCTAATTGTACCCTAAACATATGTACATAATTAGCATTATCTCATAATAAATTGGCACAGACTAATAAAAAAAAACACTTTTTTTCAAGCTTTTGCTCTGAAAATGTTCAAAGCTCCAAGACATCATATCTCAGTCATATCTCATAGCTACCTCTGTTTGCTTTAACATACCAAAACAAGATGTGTGTTTCTTTTTTTTCTTTTTGTCCAGCTGCATTTTTAATAGTATAATAACCAGTGTTGGTGGTTAATGTGTAAATGATTAGGAGGAGGATGCTTTGCTGAGTGAGATGGACGTTACCGGACAGGCCTTTGAGGACATGCAGGAGCAGAACATTCGCTTGATGCAACAGCTCCGAGAGAAGGATGATGCTAACTTCAAGCTGATGAGTGAGCGAATCAAATCCAACCAGATCCACAAACTCCTGAAGGAGGAGAAAGAGGAGCTTGCTGACCAACTTCTAACACTAAAAACTCAGGTATGCGTACTGGAAATGACAGTGATTGGTTATATCATGGCATAAGAAGGGTATGAATATTGTTTGAGTAGTTTTGGATATACTTTATATATATCTTTTAGGGTTTGGTGATTTTGCAATATATTACATGATAGATAATTTGCGTTGTGTTCAAGTTATTATACCCAGAAAATAATGATGTGTTTAGTTTTTAAATTCTATTTACTGTACTTTATCCAACCTGTCCGTTGACTGTAGTGTTTGCTGGATGCTTCATATTGTTTTGAAATAAAAGTTATAAAAAAAAATAAAAATGCAAATTTAGCAGTAGCTTTATTAAATATCTCATACTGTGCTATAATTCTACAGGGGTTAGACAATGAAACTGAAATACCTGGTTTTAGACCACAATAATTTATTAGTAGGTGTAGGGCCTCCTTTTGCGGCCAATACAGCATCAATTTGTCTTGGGAATGACATATACAAGTCCTGCACAGTGGTCAGAGGGATTTTAAGCCATTTTTCTTGCAGGATAGTGGGAAGGTCACTACGTGATGTTTCATTGTCTAACCTCTGTATATTTGGAAAAAATTGTGATATTGAGTCCAACTTCCCTCCACATCCACACATGCAGGAACGTGGATAGATTTCATTTGTGATTTCAATAGTAGCTAATAACCCAAAAGTTGAAAGCTCTGTTGCAGTAGATTTGAAAGTAGATTACAGGCCTAAATTAAGACCCAGGTTTGGTGTAACTGGGTGTAACAGAAGTTCTGGACAATATTTGGGTGAATGCTGCCTAGTTTTTGTTAGCAATGCTAGCCTCACAGCTCTAGCTCTAAACTGATATCTTAAAAACTGACCAAAGAAATGAAAGCATCTGCTCTCTCTCTTTCATTCTCAGGTGGATGCTCAGCTTCAGGTTGTGAGGAAGCTGGAGGAGAAAGAGCGCCTCCTGCAGGGCACAATTAGTGCTGCAGAGAGAGAACTGGGTCTACGAACACAGGCTCTAGACATGAACAAACGGAAGGTACACCAACCACACTCATTCTCTGTGTATGTGTACACCCATGTTTTTTTTTCAGAATTAAACATTAGAGTTTAAATAAAGAGACATTTTTGGAAGCACCATCCTAAGACCCTTCTCAATTTTCTGTATGGGGCTGTGTGTTGTTCTTTGTTTGTATGTGTCTGTACCAGGCCCAAGAGTCTGCACTGCTATCAGAGGAAATGCGGGCTCAGCTGGAGTCAGTGCAGCAGAGACTGAATGCTGTTAGAGAGGAGGTGGTTGAAAACAGCATCTCCAGAGAGAAAGAATCCTTTAATGCCCGCCGTGCACAGGTGCAGAGACACTACATTGTCAGCACATTTTGATTGCAGTATCTCCAAAAATTAGAATATTCAGTAGTTTTTTTGTGTTCAGAGTTTTATTCAAAAAGGTAAATGGTCCTATGTTTTACATTCATTACACATAAAGTGACGCATCTCAGTACTTTTTTGTTTTAATGTTGATAATGTTTGATTAGTAATTTACTCAAAATTAAATGTTCTAATAATTTGAGTTTCTGGATTTCTGATTTCAATGAGCTATAAGCCATTCTGATCACCAGTCATACAAGTAGTCTTGAAATGTCATGTTTTGTATAATGTAAATAAAATGACTGTTTACCTTTTCAAATTTGGTTATTAACACACACAAACCTTTTCAACATATTTTATGTTATATATTAACAATTTATGGACTCAATGAAGACCAAGCAAATGAGTGTTAATGGTGGAAATGCATAATTATTATTATTAAATTTATTTTTCCTATCAATAGGAGGACATATCTAAACTGCGCAGGAAAATCGAGAAAGCGAAGAAACCTGCTGAGAATATTCGCAATGGAGATGAGATATTGAATGAGGAAATTAACGACTACAAGGTACCAAATGTAGTGTTTTTTGGAAAGCTCCCAAAATCACAGCTTGTGTAGATTTTTGTTGAGAAAATGTCTCTTGTTCTTGCAGGCTCGGTTGACGTGTCCATGCTGCAACTCGCGTGTCAAGGACGCCGTGCTGACTAAGTGCTTCCACGTCTTCTGTTTTGAGTGTGTGAAAACACGCTACGACACTCGGCAGAGGAAATGCCCCAAGTGCAATGCAGCCTTCGGCGCCAACGACTTCCATCGAATCTACATTGGATAGCTCAACAATCATTTCTGTGTGTCTGAACATCATTTCTGCTTGACTGGAGTGGTGCTAGTTAGATGTAGATGATTTTTGCTGTGCAGTGTGTTCTGTTTCTGAGTTCCTTATTAACCACAGACACCATCAGCTGAAACTCTACATTCCATCACATTTTCCAGGTCAAGCAGGTTAGCTGTTTAGGTTTCAAGGAACAGTACTGACCTTTCAGGACTATCACACTGACTGTCTGGATCTAAAACCACAGCTTGTTTTCATGTGTGCGTATTTGTTGGCTTCATTCAAGCAAGAACTTGCTCCAGCTTGCTCGTTCTCACCATTCCACCTCAACTGGTTTTGCTTCTTGGCCCCAAGTGGAACAGGTGTTGATGTCACCATCAGCATTATTAGTGATAGTCCAAAAGAGCTGCCAGATAGACTTCTGAGTAGTTGCTGTGACTGAGTACACATGAAGCAAATCTAGACATTTTTTTGTACTTTTTAATTTTTTAAACTGCATTGTTATGATGGTTGAGTAATTTGCTTTGTTGCAATTCATTAAAAATGCTGTCATCTCTATATTTGTTGTTGTCGTTTTATAATCTTTCTGGTTCCTTCACTGTAGTCTCCGTCCCTGGTTGTACACTCCTCCCCGTTTGGGATTTAATCCTCCTCATGCCTCCCTCCCTCCCCTCCCTCTTTCCTCTTGTTCTTCACCCAACCACAGCCAGACTCCTCAGAAGGCTTCAAGTTCAGGACATAACAGTTGTCTAAAGGAAAGTGAAGAGGCAAAGGAAGAACACCAGCTTTTTTTTGGAGGACAACCTTGTAACGGTGCTATCATACTTTTCTTTAAGGCGATTTAAATGGATTTTTAATTTACTTTAATTCTACTTTCAAACAGATCACTTTAGATGTTTTTGGGTGCGATATATTTTTATTGCTTTTGTAAGTGTTACTGCACAAAAAAGACTTTGTACTAAGACTTGGGACTAAAACTAAATCTAAGGATTTATTTTTTACTTGGAGCTAATTTTAACTCCTTCAATAGGCTTCCTAATATAGTCAGCAGGAGGTTATTTTGGAGTAGCTTCACTGTTGGACTCCAGATTGCTTTTTACAAGCTCTGCTTAACACTGAGAAGAAGAAATGTGTGATAATGGAATGAACTCAGAGTTACATACTTACATGATTTATTAATATACATTATAAAAATATAGTGTCGTTTTGACTGGGTTTAAAGTGGCTGCTTTGAAGGCTGGTTTGGTGTTTACTGTTCTAGCACTTAAACAAACCTACCTTTTTATATTTAAGAGCTTTATTTGAAAAGCTCTGTTTGTTTTTAGAAACTTGTTTGTGATACTTTTGCTTGAGTTGCTATTAGTGTTATTCATAAAGCTTTTTGTAGTGAACAAAAAATATGTACAGTGCCTGGCCTTACCGCACCTGCGCTTTTACTGTGGGGAATCTCCCCTTGCTGGGCGTACTCCTCCTGGCCGTGACCGCGGCGTGTCATGAGCGTACTTCCCTAGCTGAGGAGCACTCCAGAGCGGCTTCACCCAGTCTTGCAGCTGCTGCCACTGAGTACTGGGACTCCGGGCTTGGTTATGTGGAGTCTGTGGTTGGCAGCCACACCATAAAGGTGTGTTCTGATGTGAGTATAAAGCTGAACTAAACACTTAAGTCATTCTTCAGCATTATAACAATTTTAGGAAATAACTATTTTTATAAAGCTGAGCCACTTGGTTTTCAGTTTTTTTTTTTTATTCTCAATTAACTATTTACTTTCTAGTATGCATGGCAGCCCATTTTCACCACCTAAATTTCACTCAACATGTTTATTCATTTTTTAGAGATATCAGTGTCATTATGAAAGATTATTCTGGCAAGTTATTTTTGGGATATTGACTTATTTTAGCACATTAAGTCATTTTTATGGGATATTAGCAATTATTTTGAGATAATTTATGACCTACAAATTTATTGTTGTGTACAGAGCCCTGATGATGGTGATATGCTGTAAAATAAAAATAATGCTTGTTCACGACTTCAGTCTTTTGCTAAATTGTTGCCACGGAGTATGATCTCATTCCCACACATTAGTAAGTTGTGTGCACAACTTAAATATCTCTTACCTACACCTTGTTAAATTATGATTCACATGTTATGGTCATTATATTATTATTTTTACGGCATGTGACCAGCAGGGCCTGTTAAATTTTATTAAGTTAATTTCATTATTTAGACATTCACTTATTCATATCTCAAATATTGCCACGGCACTTCATGTCATGCAAACTTCAGGCATGCAAATGGACTTCCATACTCTATTTTGATTAATGTTCCCAAACCAAATTTATATAATGGTGTTTATTTTGTTAGATATTTTGTGCTGAATCTCTGAAACTAATGTTGATCATGTTTTGCATGATTTTTAATTTTAATTTTAATTTTTTGCAACATGGACTTCAAAGAGCAAAACCAAATTGCTTTGGGTGGGAAACATCTTAACCTGTTCACTTTAACTGCTTTAACAGTTGCCTTTTATTTTATTCTGGGAATGTTTAAACTTGGTGTTCTTTGCTTTCTCCTTATTTCTATACCCCTCTCATCTTGCCCCTCTACTCACTAATCCTCCTTAACCCCCTTCACACCCCTCCCCTTTTTTGCCCTAATTTCATCCTCTCTTGTGCTGCCCCACCCCCTTCATCCTTTCACCCAACTCCCGCTTCTCTCTTTGACCCAGAAAGCACTAGGGTACCTTGAATCAGTGTTTGGGCCCGACAACCTCAATGCGATTGCAATGGTAAGATGTTCTGTGCAATGATGTGGATGGACTACAAGGCGTCTGTGTGCTTTAGCACTCTGTCTAGGCATGTGTGAAAGCAACAGGTGCATCAGTGTATTGTGCACACGTACATACGCTGCCTCTTCTGCACTGTGATTTTTATTTAGTCCAGCTGGCCATCTGTCATAACTGCAGCATAGACTAGTGTATCTGGGCTTGTAACAGGTGTTAAATACGATCCTGTTTAGCAGGCAAGCAGTTGACCTTGTAGCCAAATGGTAGTGTCTTCATAAACGTGTGTCCAGTGTCAAGTGCACGTCGTGTGTGTGTGTGTGTGTGTATGTGTATGTGTATGTTTGTATGGATATAGTAAAGGGGTCGTGGTTATGCAGCTGTCACTTGAGCAATCTCACATTCAAGTGTCCTTTTCAAACCCCTCATTGTACTTGTGTTTCATGACCCATTTATAATGTTTGACAGCCGTGTTTGTCTTTGGAGGCACTTGCATACTCGCACATTCTGCAGCTTAAAGTTAAACTTATGCAAAAGTTTGTGCACCTTTTGTTTATTTCTTGATGGCAAATAAATGCAGTGTTACATCAAAAAATGTGAATATTGTGAAATTATTTCATAATTTGATTCAAAAAGGTAAATTATATAGTTATATGCATTACACGGAATGTGACATATTTCGAGCCTTTTTTGTTTTAAAAAGTATGTCTTATAGCTCATAAATCCAGAATTTCTAATTATTGGACTATTTCAGTAAATTTGAGTAAATTACTATTCAAACAGTATCAACATTAAAATAAAAAAAGGATTTAAATATGTCACTTTATGTATAATAGATATTAAATACATAAAAGACAGTTTGAGTGTCTAATTATGAACAAAAATGAACTTTCACAGTATTCCAGTTTTTAAGATGTGCAATATTTACAATGCCATAACTTTTTCAAAGACCACTATTTACCTGTAAAATATATTTTCCCCTGAAAATGTTAAATTCAGTAATTAAAAAGTAAGCATCCATTAAAATGTGCAGGAATTTGTTCTTTGTAGAAACAATACTTCTGGGAAGTTCAGCTTATTTCACATTTGAGCAGTTTACCCATCTATGCATAATAAATCATTTGTAGATATTCACTTCCCGAATACATAATTTTTGAGAGAACAGTTTACGTATTTCCTTTTTGAAATGTCATCAGAACAGCTCATTGATTTAGCTCCATAGCACCCATTCTGGCCTTTTCTTTTCTTCAACAGGGAAATTTCAGCCAATGAGGATTAAGCACTGTTGTCATGTTTCTCCTCCCACCAGTATGAGCCTGAATGTAATTGATGCACCATTTAAGCTGGAACAGCATATTTAAATATGAAGCTTTGTACAGAAATTTGCAGAAATGAGCAGAAATACACTGTAATACTTAGAACAGAATCACAGTTTTAGGCCAAATTTTGTTTTTATTGTCCTGAGTTGTACAGTTTGAAAAAGGAATGAAACAGTTGCTATCACACACATAAAGGTGTGAATGTTATGTTAACATTCTTCCTCTAAACAAAACAAAGTATGACCGTTCTTAAGCTGTAGGTGGAGATACTCGGATGGGGTTGGAGTTAATATAACAGTTGTGTTATTTTTGTGCACTGTAGGCACTTTAAGCACCCAAATATATGTGTAGAAACACTGAAAAGTGAGTTTTTAATAATCTGTCCTTTATAATATACATAGACAGGTAAATTGTGTTGTGAAATTTTTCAAATGTGAAAAAAACGCCACTTCTTAATTTTCACAAGTAGTTTCACCAGGGGTGCCCAAACTTTTGAATATGACTCTATTTACTGTGTACTCTAAACAAACTCGGCTGTGATTTAGTTGATCATTGTACCAATTGAACACCATTGATTGGCTAGATGAAGCCAGCAGAGCCTGGTTAATGATTAGTACTGTTATCTCAGCATGGATAAAGACCAGCCATTCACAAAACCCTTCTGTCTTCATGTCAAAGTAGGACTGACGTGTCACTAAACAGGATCTACTTCTGCTTTCTGTGTCTTCCCTGTTGTCTCCTGCTATGTGCAGTTTGTTGAGATGGTGCTCCGGTTTATAGCAGAAGGTGCTGCCAGTGGACTGAATGTCATCGCCGTTTATGTGGCTGAGATTCTCCGAGCGACTGGATTAGGTGGTGAGTTCCCTTTTTTCACCCACAGGACCAGGGTCTCTGGAGACGTCATTTCATTTCACACCCCTGTAAGCCAGATCACAATAGAACACTATGAAAGTGCTTTGTTCCACATTACACCTGAAGTTCTCTTATGCCGACAGTTTCAAGGTCTTACAAAAGAGCGAAAGTATTTTGCTGGTGCCTCAGGGGACTGTCTGAACTGTCTAAACCACCTAAACCGCTCAGTGACTATGGTTTGGGTGGCTGGAATGCTTTGTTAGTGCAGACTCAATTATCTTCATGTATAACTAGTAACAGAGCTAGGAACGCCCTCATCATTTATACAATGCCTTTGTTTTATTCATAGTTCATAACTTCAGCCTGAGTCATATTCATTGAATATACACTACATAAAGGGGTTAGATTGAGGTGGGTGGGCAGGGGCGTGGCACCAAATTCTGGGTCCTATGGACAAGTAGTGCCCAGGGCCCCTCACCCCTATTATCAAATATTATTTTCTTTAATATTTAAAGGAAAATAAAATTCCAGACTCCTCAAGGGCCCTCGCCCCACTTGGGGCTCTGGTAACTCAGTCCCACTTCCCCCCCCACTATGACGCCCCTGTGGGTGGGTGTGACAATCAACCCAGTGTAACACACACTTCACCACGTCAGTGTCACTGCAGTGCTGAGAATGATCTACTAATAATGCCAGCTGTGTGGTTGTCCCAGTCATTGAAGAACAGCGAGAAACGATGCTAACAAAGTACACAGAGAAACAGATGGACTAAAATCTGTAATTGTAGAACTACAAAGTGCATCTCTATGGTCAGTGGAGCTGATAAAATAGATGAGTGTCAGTACAAAGTATGTGTACACAGAGAGTAGCCAGAGTAGCTTGATAAAGCTAATGTCACTAGAAAAGCTTTCATGAGCACATAATCTGATTGCAGCAGCAGTTTGATCACTGATGGAGTTGAGTGTCCCACTACTGTCACCATATCAGTTCACCTGAACATTACAACAACATCATATGATTATGATTTATCACAAACTTAGAATTAGTAGACCAGAGGAGGATGGGTCCCCCATGTGAGTCTGGTTCCTCCCAAGGTTTCTTCCTCCAGCTCTGAGGGAGTTTTTCCTTGCCACTGTCGCCGTTGGCTTGCTCACCAGGGATTAGGGATTAATGATTTGATGTCTGTTGTTACTAGCCCTGTAAAGCTGCTTTGTGACATCAGTTGTATAAAGCGCTTTATAAATAAAATTTGATTGATTGATTGATTGATTGAGAGACAAAGCAATACTATCCTTATCATTAATAACTTTGCTGATTTGACTGTTAACTTGGATGACGTAACTGTAAAAATGTCTATCATAGTTAAAGGGTAGTGTTTGTTTCTGTTCTCTCTTTTGAGCCTCACATCACGTCCCTAGTCAAAACAGCCTTTTTCCATCTGGATATTGCTCATCTTCCCCCGTTGCTCTCCGTGAAAGACACCGAAACTCTGGTCCAAGCTTTCATATCATCCCGCCTAGACTGCTTTAACTCATTTCTCATTGGCATTCTTTACAAAACAGATCAGTCTCTTGAGTATGTCCACAACTCTGCTGCCAGATTAATGTTTCGCTTCAGAAAATCAGCTAAAATATTTAGATTTTGTTTAAGGTACACTGGCTTCCTGTTCTTATACTCATTCAACTTACAGATCTCTCTATGATTTAGCACCTGCCTACTTAGCATCCTTAGCTTCAAGCTTCTGCATCCTTACTGCCTTTCCCGAACACTTAGATCCTCCAATTCTGGTCCTTTGATGGTTCTCAAGTTCAAATTAGTCACTGCGGGGGGCAGATCCTTGGAACACCTTACCTCAGTCCTTTAAGCACTGACCCATTCTATCCTCCTTCAAAACTCAGTTTGGAACATATCTATTCTCTCTCCGTTTTCATTCTTCCACACTATTATTTTTCCCTTTCTTCCTTTGATTGTTATTATTGTAATGTCTCTTTATTTATTCTGCTCTTTCAGATTCAGTGTCCATCCCACATTTCACTCCTGAAGGTGTGTCCTCTGCAGTGAAGTATGCCCTGCTGGCTGTGATTGGTTACTGGTTGCTATGTGCTGTGCTGCGTACTTCCATAGCGTTGTTGAGACGGGTGTTTTGGCTCGTCAAAAGCATCATAGTCTTGTGGCTCTTTGTCCGGATCATCAGCGACCCCACGGCAGCGCCTGATTCCACAGCAGTGAAGGTCACATTATTGGTTATTTTCTGTGCGGTGCTGAGTGTGGTCACTAGGGAAGTGGCAAACTCGGCTGGCCTGGAGAATCGGCTGAGCACTCTGGAGGGACGAGTCAAAGGGATGGAGAAGAAGAAAATAGAGTAATGATCAAATAAAAAAGATTTTTGGAAAGGATGGTGAACAATGGGACTTCAAGTACTGCAATAAATATTTTGGGGTGCTACAAAGTAAAAAAACAAACAAATTCTATGTATTTTTTTTTGCTAGAAGTTGATCTGTGGAGTCACTGAGGTTAGTTCACTTGGCTCCCAGATTAAGACCTTAGTTTGTTGTCATTTTTAGCTCAAGAAACACTTATTTTGATGGAACAACTGTAATGCAGGAGAAATGCAGCAGAAAACGTCCTTCTTTTCTGTTTCTGTTACTCCATTTAATTACATTTTAAGTCACTCCTGGAGGCAATAGCTCTGCACTTCAGATGCATCATCACTGATCACTGATCATAGAGGTGCACTTTGTAGTTCACTAATTACAGGCTGTCCGTGTCAGCAGTGTTCAGAATGACCCCCACCAAAATAATACATCATCTGTGGGGATCCTGATCATTGAAGAACAGGGTGAAAAGAGGCTAACACAGTATATAAAGACACAGATGGACTACAGTCTGTAATTGTAGAACTACAAAGTGTACCTGTATGGTCAGTGGAGCTGATAAAATGGACAATGAGTGAAGAAATAAAATGGAATGCTCAGCAGCCATACCCCTAAGTTCACCCATGTCTAGTATCAGCATCTGGAGCGAGGATGATCTTATCCAGTCTTTGGGATGAATTGAATGGAGTGTGACGATCTCATCATCTTACATCAGTGACCTCAGTAATGCTGTCATGGCTGAATGCAATCAGATCTTCACAGGAATGTTCTAGTGTAGCCTTCTCAGAAGAGTAGCAACTGTTACTTCAGCAAAAGGACACAAACTCTATTCATATCATTGATTATAGATGAAATCTTGATCTTGCTGTTCTTGGACATAAAGTGTACATCATAATAACACAGAATTCTTACAAAGTTCTTGTGTTTTCATGTATTCACATTTATCCAGAAGTACAGTTAGATTAAATACTAATGTTTTAAATAATAATGATTAAATAATAATATTACAGTAATACATCAAATAAATTAGAACATTGTGAAGTTTGTGTTCATAATTTAATCAAATAAAGTAAACGGTTATATATTTATATTCATTACAGGTAAGAGGACATACTTCAAACCTTTTTTGTTTAAATGTTGATCAGTATGGCTCATATATATCATGAGTTGGCTGAACAATCAAGCACAGTAATATAATGGTTTGCAAACTATTTGCCCACAGTGCTCAAACATGTCTCTTTCATTTGCCACTTTGGGAACCACTGTGCTTAGTATGTTTGGCACTTAGGAGGTTGGGCAGGTTCTAGATCCTTCTGGAAATGGAAATCAGCATCTCCATAAAGCTGGTCAGCAGATGGAAGCATGAAGTGCTCTAAAACTTCCTGGTAGCTGTGTTGACTTTGAATTTGATAAAATACAGTGGACCAACACCATCAGATGACATGGCATCGCAAACCATCACAGACTGCACAAACCCCAAATTCTGTGTCCTTCCACGTTTCCTCCAGACTCTAGGAACCTGATTTCCAAATGAAATGCTAAATTGACTTTGATCTGAAAAGAGTACTTTGGGTTATTGAGCAACAGTCCAGTTTCTTTTCTCCTTAGCCCAGATAAGACGCTTCTGACACTGTCTCTGGTTCAGCTGTGACTTGATATTAGCAATACATGAGTTGTAGCCTGAGAGGTACACAGTATTTATTCTGATTGAATAGTAATTTACTCCAAATGAGATATTTTAGATTGAGATTCTAGATTAGAGTGTCATGAGCTATAAGCCTCACTAATCAACATTAAAACAGAAATACATCATATATTTTGACGTTTTTGGATTAAATTATGAAGAAAAAATAAACTTTCACTATGACTATGTACAAGCCACAAAAACAGAAATGTTTTAGCCTTTTAAAGCCCTCTGGTGGCTGGAACTCGGAGATGCCGCCCTTAAAGGCCATTGAGCTTTAGTTTTTAGCAAACTGCAGTGGCTTGATAAGACTTATATTAGATATCTGCAGTAACTGCTTTTTGAGGACTCAGTGGCCTACAAAAACAAAAAGTATTACCCAAACCCAGCCAAGTCAACTCATCAGCTAAGTATCAGTACATTCATTATGAGGAGTGCACCACAACACATCCTCCCTTTTAATGACTGTGTTGCAGCTGTTTAATATACATGACAGTTTAATTGTCACATAATTATTGGGTTTTAATTTATTGTAGTCAACACCTTGAACCTGGAAAAAATAACCAAACAGGTTGTTGCCACATAGCTGAAAAGAATGCAACCTTCACTCCTGCCATCTCGCTTTAGGCAGGACAAATTTATATCAGCGTCTAATGGTGAAGCTAGACTAATTCTTATTAATAGCTAATTAATACTATTTAAAGTCAACTGCTATTCAAACTGTATAAAATTATATATTTTAATTAAATTATAAAAATAAATGTTTTGGGTTTTTTTGTGATATAAACATTTTTGGAGATGTCCCCTGAAGTAGTTTTTAACCATTTTTTTTTTTTTTTTTTTTTACGGTAGATTTGCCTATAATTCTTAATTTTTCATGGTCCCAGAAACTCTAAGTGCTGTATATGTTACAATAAATCTAAAACTGATCCCCTTTTAACTTTTTTTTTTCACCGTATTAAAACCAGCTGGTAATGCCCTGCCCTGTGCCCAATGAGGGGGTAGGGGACTAGGATGGATGGATGGATGGAAAACCAACTGAACAAAAAAATGTCTGAACATCCAAATGACCAAAAAATACACCAAATAATGTGGTTAAGTATGCTATATATTTTCAATATCATGTTTAAAAGCAGTTCTGATAAACTTTTCAAAATCACGTTTTGATTTTGATCCAAAACATCCCATCTTACCTTCAATTTTTCCACACTTAAGTGAACTAGTTCTTCACAAAAAGTTTCACTTTGGTACAAGCGCATCATACCAGGATTACATTCTCAGCACTGGCTTCTCATTTTATATAGATTTGCTTATAAAATTATCCTCTTAACTTTTAAATGTGTCAACACAAATGTACCTTCAGGATGCAGGAACTCCCAGTCACAATCTAATGTCCAACAATAATCAATTTAATCAGCTTCCCAGAACTAAACTGAATACAACAGGACATTCTGCAATTTATTCAGTTGCCTCCAGCCTTTGGAAAGCCCGTCCTGACCATCTAAAGCAGGGGTGCACACACTTTTTCACCCTGTGAGCTACTTATCTAATGACTAAGTCAAAATGATCTACCTACTATAAAATATATATATATATATACG